>DWME01003068.1:0-19191 GCA_018244795.1 Parelbella ahira ahira | reverse complement strand
TGCGTAGAGCAGAAGATCGAGCTCAGTGGCGTGCCACTGGAGAGGTCTATGTCCAGCAGTGGACGATGACAAGCTGATAGTGTGTGTGTGTGTGTGTTACCTAAGTGGATTTGAATACTATATTGTGGGCAGCAGTGTAGATGTTGCGTGAAGCCGTGTACTATGATAAGCAATCCGCATGCCCAGCGTGGAGAGTATAGACAAAAACGTATTACGGGAGGCCTCTGTCTAGCAAGTGGACTTAATGACGTTTATGATGGTGATTATGATGATGTCTGTGATTTGATAAAGGTCAATAGAACAGCAAGTACCCATACTTCAAAAAAATTTTTCGTTCACCTGCTTGGACTATTGGCAAAATTCAACCCAGCCAAATCAATCGCTATATACAGCTTATTTAAGTTACAATATTACTGAGCGGATAATTTGCAACCTCTGTGTAGTATTTACAATTATTTACACCTATTATTTTAACATTACGCACAGTTCATTTATGGATATGACATGCGCCCATACATGTCGCGTTGTTAATTGAGTATGTTGGCAACGTTCTAGCGATCCGTGTCTATAGTGACTGCATTGAAACCACAATGCATGACAACTCCCTGAACCGTGGTGAGCAACATTAGAGGGCGGGCTTTTAGAGCCGCTCCGAGATTGTTCTAACCAAATATATTCAATGATATTAAGGCCTGTTTAAACTCGCCAGCTTCTTTACGAGGTAGGCGAGGACTGGTTTAACTTTTTCGATCCTTATATACCTGTGCTGTTACCTGTACATTTATTATTTTCTTCGCAAAACAAACGACCCAAATATTTCTTTCTACAAAGCCTAAAAGCCGTCTAAGACATTTTCTGCCTTCTACAGAAAGACAGTGCGTATAAGGATTGGTTATACAGAGTTATTAATGCCTTCAGATATAATGATGAACAATTTAACATGTACTATGATAACATACGTTATACATTACTAAATTATTATAGCTCAATAATAAGGTATAGTCTCTCAACGTGCAGTTGCCCACCGTGGTAGACTTTGTCTTTAACCCTTATTATTCTGAGAGGAGTCCCGTGTCCAACAGCGAAGCGATAAAAAATAGTGATATATGAAGAATTCAGTTCAAACTAACTAGAGTTCCATAAATGAAAAATTAATTACTAACTAAATTTCGTCGAAAACAGATGTACCTATGTGTATGTATCCTTATAAGGCTGGTATTGGATTAGAATCGATACAGAGATGAGTTATGTAAATAAAATCAGATCCCCGGCGGATTGGAGTCTGGCTTTGCGAATCTTGAATAGCAATTATCCAGTAGTGTATGTTAACATTGACAGCTTAATAGTCACGGGCAGAAAATTCCTACTTCAATATTCATGACTTCTGTATAAGTATTTACGATGTCTGACCAGTTAAACATTATTGGAATTACATCTTCGACACTCCAAGACAACATATTATATTGTAATGTGCGGGTCTAAACAAAGGATTTTTTTTATTTGACTAGAACAGCAAACTAGCAAAAGCAGGTAAATACTGTTTCTGTCCATGTTCCAAAAATGTATTTAAAGATGTAGGACATTTCCTGCCTCCTAATACAAATACAATTGCAACTGAACCAGCCGCATCGAAAACATTTATTGACTTTTCATATTAGTCGATACATTTCTGACATAGTGGTCGTGGTCATCGAGCGTGGTCAATCAATCAACATGTCCACGATTGATTATTGAATATCATTTGGTACGAGTTTAGGAGTATTCACGGTACAAATAGGTGCGACGGTCGTATTGCCCTAGGTGAACTTTACCTACTTATACATATGTATATGTTCCACCAGCTTTGGTGTACCTACTTAACTCACCGATTGAAGAATAATGAATGTTGAAATACGCTTCGTATATAAATATTTCGCTATTAGTTCCTCATTATTATTTTCCTTTGTGATATATCCATGATTCGTATTGTTTTTCTAGCATACATACCTGTGTACATACATGTATAATAAATACAGTTGAAAGTTGTGTCCGTTTTTGTAATAAAAAGAAATATATTATACAATTAATTTCATATCGTTCTTCACTTTGTTTCAGATTCCCATTGATAGAAATGGCAAATCACGATCACTAGAAATCCGCGGCTCGTATTCTCATGACAACCCCAGGTTAAAAAGCTTGAATGTAGGAGAAGATAACATGGGAGAGAGCATGGAAAGCCGCTCCAGGAAAGACGACTTAAAAGAAAAATTATTTTATAAACCTTTTGCAACTTTAATACCTAAAATGAGCCTTAAATTGGAAAAAGTAGTTGAACAAAACCCACGAATCTTAGACTTACGTGAAAAGTTAAATGAGATCACAAAGAAACAAGATCGTGGCGTCGACAAAAAAACCAAAAGTATTATTAACGACATAACCCAGCAGCTTGATGATGACAATGATAGGGATGATTCTGGTCCATATAGCCTGTTATTTGACCTACAAACAAATCCATCTACGTCTTCTAATCAGAAGACTGATCATACTGCTTGGGATGTCAAAGAAACTACAGAGGAATTGTCAGACTCAAAGTCACAGATATTCGGCCCTCTAACGAATCACAAAAGCGTTGATAGACTACCGAATGTTATAAATTTTGATGAAAAGCCTATGAAAGAATTCGAATATTCTTGTGAAAAAGACCTTTTCGCACATAAGAAAACATTCAATACACATTCAAGATCTGATTTATGTTTACAGCTAAAATCCCATATTCATCCTCGAACATTGGAAACGAATCTGAGTCCGAACGATAATTCAATAAGCAGAAATAACGAAGAGAATTCTTTAGATGATAGTTTAGGAATTTTGACCCCGGATCAAATGGATGATATATGTTATTTAGAAAATGCATTCTCTCCAACCGTCGAAGGTCTACCAATTTTCTGTGATAATAATGAATGTAAGATATCTCCGGATAACGGGGACACTCCGTCAACTGATAAGACTGAAAGCAATTCGGCAGCATCGACAATACAAAAAGACGGCTTTGAAAATATTCATACGAGACGTAATATATACAACTGTTCTTTAGCACCAATCGCTACGTTGGACGCTATCGAAGGTATTAACATGGACGAAAAACCAGAAGCAACATATTCGAATAATGGGACTATTCCTAATATTCTAGAGAATATTTTCTGTTTAAAAGAAGAACAAATGATGCAAGAACAGCTCAATGATAGTAATAACGAGCAAATTGACAATATTAAAGACGAGGTTGTAAATAATTTGGATGAAGAATTTTTGCCCTCTATTCACGGCAGCATACTTGAACCACCAAGCTCTATTGCTGATACGACAGTAAATTTAGAAATACCATTGGATTGCAAACATGAGACTTCAATTATTACAAATAGAATAGAACAAACACCATCACCGGAGGAATTACCACTTGACAGCTCTGATGTAAACGGTGAGATTAGTACATATTCGCAGTTCTCCACTTCTACTTTGCATGATTCACAGACTTATTCGGATAGTAAAAATGAATATCCTAAATCGATGGAAACGTCTAAAGTTTCTAATAGCTTTATCACAAGTATAACAAGCATTACTAGCTTAGATGGATACCAAGGTGATGGCGAAATGTCGCGACCTGTGAGTAGAAGTGCAGATCATCCTATGGGACCCCGTGAAGATGCTATAGATATGGATTGGCAAAATGTTCCTGTGACTAGAAGAGTAGATCCTATGACAGATTCGGATTTTTTTACGGAAAGCGACGCTGACGGGTTGGACGAACATATACAAAGAGGTGACAGAAGAGCTCAAGTTATTGATGGCGCTTTATATGGAGGTAAAAATGGTAATGGAAATCCTCCTTTGATTGTTAATCGAAGTGAAGACTCATGTATGGAATCGAGTGGTGTGTACACCGATTTTGAAAATCATCGGGCATCACCAGTTTTTTTGAATGTTATTCACGATATGTCCCCCGATTCGACTACTTCAACACGTTCAGATTGCAGTCAGAAAAATGTTAACTCCAATAAGACTAATATATTCTTTACTCCACTAGAAGATATGCTAGAAGAACAGAATTCTGAGGTATCTCATGTGGTTGATGATGACGAGACTCCGAAAAATACTAGCAAAAGAAATTCATTGAACAGTGAAAAAGATACAAGGCAGAACGAGAAAAATAAAGAAGAGAAAAGGAGTTTCACGTTGAAGAAATATAAAATGCCAAAGCGTGATGTTCCTAGCAAATTGAAATCTATGCTAGCTAATAGAAAGGCCGATGCAGATAATAGTGTACAAAGCAGTCCAAAAGCAGTGAAGAAAACTGAAAGACGAGAAAGTTTTCTGAAAAAGAATTCAATAGATCTAAAATCTGATTACAAAACCAAATCGTTCAAAGATATCAAGTCGAAAGTGGATTGCTCATTTTCTTTACAACGTTCTCAAACTGCTTGTAGTGTTACAAGGATGTTGAGTTCCAAGTCTAGCAGTGCAAATACTAAGCCGAAAAGGTAATTTTTCACAATTGCTTACTGTGACATAGTTGTAGGCGCTTTTTAGTAAGTGGGTGTTTTTTAGTCAATTTTAAACTGCTATTCCCTCTTGCGATTTATGCCACATCTGCGCATATTGTAAATATCTGTATTATATGTACACAAAGCAGTGTGGAGGTTCAGCGTAAAAATTTCGCACTCTCTATTTTGATAATGGCTTTTACGGTCATTATTTACGACTGTCTAAGTTTTAGCTCCTATGTCTTCCGAAATATTTGTTTTCGAAACTTTCATAGATACTACGTTTGATGGTATACGAAGTAAGCACTTTGCAAGTTTTAATGAAAGATTTTTGTTCTGTTCCAGTCGACACATGCGAATGCGGATGGAGCTTGGATCGGCGAACGCTAGCGGCAAGAGCAGCCTGCACAGTTCCCAGAGCGACATCAGCGCCTCCAGCACACCTCTTGGCAAACACCCAAGCACTCGCTTTCCTTTACTCAGTGAGTGAACTTTATTTTATCCTATGTACTTTAACAACGAATGGATGTACTTAAAGTTCATTAATAGAAACTCAGCGACACAATAAGAAATGGTTGACTACTGGTTTTAGAATTTGGCCATCCACTCAGGTGCCCTGGGTTCAATTTATTTCGTGCAACTCTTTACAAAATTAATCGCATTTGTAAGATTAGAATATATTACTCATTAATTAAAACGGTAAAGGAAAACATTGTGAGTAAACGTGTACTCCTTAGAGGTCTCTACAATGTTCTCTAAAGCGTATGAAGTGTGCCAAGTGGCACTTGGCTAGCGTAGCAGAACCTTAGTATCAGCCCTTCTTATTCTAAGAGGACAACAGTGTCCAATAGTGAAATGATAGAAAGGGTTGATGATGGTGGTGAACAAAATACCGGTATCATAATATTTGACACCCATATCGCAAGTGGTTTGTCTGATTAACTGTAGTATTTTGACCTATTAGTTATTTCTATATTTTAATAGCCTTTTTACACTACATTATAATAGTATTAGATATCACATTAACTATAACATTCACTAAATTGCCAATTGTGTAGTTTATATACTCGTATTATATGGTTATTCGTTCATTACTTTTAAATTAAAAAAATATATATTTTATATACGATAAACGATTGCATCAAGACTTAGTAAAACAACTAAAGCGAATTATGTAAGTTCATTTGCAAAAAACACGTCTGTGTAGCATGGTTTTCGTGTCTACGATATCCAGCAGGCGTTTTATACGTGTTTCAGGATGTGTTATGAGTTATGTGTTACATAAATTGATAAACCAAATAGTTACATAATATACATAAGTAATATAAATGTGGTTATTAGTATTTAATATTGTTCAAATTAACTTTACAATAACGATTGTTATAATCAACTGCAATGTAATGTATTATAACGCCTGCAGGTTCGTAACAGCCATAATACTTTATTTTATATTGCGCGCGTTCATACTAGGCGCCAGCGCAGGCAGAGTAATTGTAATGTACAAAAGTGGTTAAAATATAATTTTGGTAGTATTTTTGAAACAAACTGTAGTTCTTAAAATAGAGTACGTTTCTACGCTGGTACGCTATGTTTAGTAGGTAAAGTGTAAAACTACATTGAATCGGATTTTTTCTTGGTGTTCAGTATTCTTTGAATAATATTTTACTGTCATTATGTTTTAAAGGTATTTAGATCACTATATTATTTTATCCCAGTAAAAAGGGTTGCAGAAGCTCTTAATCTTATAAATATCCGAATAAGTGATTGATGTAAAATGCTAAATTAATGATTAAGATGATTTTAAAATTGCGAGTTAATGACCTTAACTGCGTGCTTAAGTTAGCGGTCTATCGTTTGTTTTGGGTTAAAAGTCAGCTAGCTGGGGGTTTTGGATAAATTGATCGAGAAGGTCAACCTTACGAATGGCACTGGTGGCACGGGGTCCGCGTGGCAACTGGTATTTCCTCTCGCTAGTCGGCACGGTTAAACCGCCAATCGCCGAGTTGCCGCGGCGCGCCCGCTATTCGCCATTGCCGCCAGTCGCCGGTGAGACGCGGACCGGCGCGCGCCGTCTGCGCCAGACAGTCGCGCTCGTGACGTCAACTTGAAACGCGAAAAATCAATGGGTTCCCTTCTGTTGCTAAGGTTAACCGCATACCGCATTTTTTAATAAGAAAATGTGTCATATGCCAGTGAAGTGCTGACTGAACGATTCAATAGTTTATGAAAATGACAAGTTATACTTTAAATCACCTCGCCATGTGAACGGTTTACTTTCATGTACTTGTTTTCTTTTTGAGTGGTGTCATAATTTCAGTTCGAAGAAAATTCGTGTGGCTTTATTTTAATTATGGTTTAATTTTAGTTATTTCTGTCTATTTTTGTGTTTAAAATTGAAGAGTTACATCATTATGCGGCATAGAACAATGCATCGCAGATTCGAATACAATGAAATTATGCGAACAAAACAATTACTTTCTACAGTTATTAGTACTTATTAAGACAGTGTTTTAATTATTTTCAAATCAGCTAGTCTCACCTATTGAATAGTTGACAAAAACCAGCCAGCCTCTTTCTTGTTTTTGAACTCTAACTGTCATATATTTAATCAGATAAATTTGTGAAACAACTGAATAAATAATCGAGTATTTCATGCACGGCTTCACTTTAAAAGTTTAACTAGTGTTCGTGAGCGTACATAGTGCGAGCTTCTCTGGAATTAGTCCCGTTAGTTCCTCTTTGTAGCTGAACATCGTTCAGTTGTTTGTATTATTGTCTAAGACATGAATAATCCTCAAGGGATATAGCCTTACATGATGTTGTGTGCGCTTGCTTTATAACCGCTATTCATTCCCCTTTTTGTATACATAATGTCATGTTGACAAGTAACAGAGGTTCCAAAAAACAGCATAGGTAGACGTAACTATATAGTTATATTTTTTTACTGCGTGATAAACTATTTTTACACAACACCGGCCGGACATTACATGTATAGAAAATTTACTAAAATTTTAAATTACGGAAAGACAAAATTCATAATCTCACTAATCAGTATTTTTTACTCAGAGATAACTGGTTTTTTTCGAACACAATTTAAATTTGCTTACCTTTCACAGTAACAGTTTGAGATCTTTTATAATTTCACGCAATTGTAATTAAATGATATAATTTAAGCAAAAGAAGGTAATAAATAAAAAAAAATTTTTCTTTCTCTACAACTGAATACCTTAATCTTCAGTGCAACAGACAACAGACGAGTTCGACTTACAGCCTTGTGCAATGACATTGTTACGGTACAAGAGTTATTTATTCAAGAGACATCATAAATATTCAAGTACTCGAAATGAATTAATACAATCGACATGGCGCTACGTTCTCGCAATGTCTCGGTGCACGCTGCGAAGCCTTAACAGTGTACCGTCAGCAAAACGTCATGCAAACATCGATCATTGTTAGATAACATTGTTGTTGGTATACATCTTATCTGCAATACTATACTCTCAATTTACATATTGTACAAATGTTTTACGATATTGGAGTTTCTTTAACGATCATACATAATGAATTTACATTATGTAAGTATGTAGGTACACCTTTTCAATTTAATTTAATTAACAGTTATTCGCGTTTTAATCCCTAAATTTTTTCTTAATCTTTACAGTTTCAGTCTTTTAGTAACCCCAAACTAATTCAATACAATATACTATAACGCCAAATGTACAATGTTCGATTTAAAATTTAAAAGCAATCTAATTTAAAAATTTATTTGCTGACTACAAAACCAAAACAATATTGTGGTGTTGCCAGTGTTTAGCGCGACAGAATTGGATTTGTACGAAACGTAGATTCGCGTGACCATTGACTATTGGACAGTGATTGGGTTGAGAGCGGATTTTGATTATTGCTAAAACCGCCTCGGGGTATAAAATGGTTCGCTAGCATTGGTTGGCGAGTGAAATCCGCTGGAAGGCGATGCAGTGTAACGGGTTATTCTCGTCGATGGATTTGTTGACGAGACGAGAATCGTTGACCCCGCCGGTGAAGGCGAAACTTTAGCGCAAACTAGCCAACTGCTCTGTTACGTTTTTGTCACACGTCCATCCTCATTTTGCGGTCACCATCACACTGTGTTCATACGAAACCGCAGACGATCCAAGCGATTATTTACATTCATATGTAAATACATAGATACATAATTATATGTTGTCATCCTACTTAAATTGTCTTAGTTCTGTGTTAGTTACACGCGATAACAAATTAATTAGGAATATACAAAACAATTTCTATTAAAATAACTTTTGTCTAAATTAAAAATAATTTTTAAGCAATTGTAGCTGGCAATAAAATTATCGCGTGTAAAATTCAACCGTACACTATTACAATGGATCGTGCATATCTATTCAAATTCGTTTCTTAGCAACCTTCGATCGCTTTCGATTTCGGAGACATGACAAAAATGGGTCATTCCATTGAATGCTTAATGGTTATGACCCACATCCACCTGAAGGCTCTGACACAAAATTCGGTCACTAAAGACAACGTGACGCTGTAATCGTTACATCAATAAGAATGGATTATGTCGCCCACAGAACAACCTACGTACATACGTATCGCGACATATGTACACTGACATTGATATAACAGTGTAATTGAAGATGCTAGTTTTACTCACTTCACTACCTAGACAGGTGTATATGTACTAGCTAACTCTTAAAGCTTCACATTTCTAGAACTCGTCTCTACTTACTACAGTTTCCAGTTCTCAAGTCGGTTATCTTTTATAATTTGCTCATTTAATTATACCGTAAACATTTATTGGTAGTTCAATATGTATATTAGAAATATTTATTGATTTACTACTTTTTAAGTATTAGTTTTGTCATTCCAAAATGCCATAAGTTTAAGTTCATATCATACTCTTCAAATGTAAACATATGTAAAGCATATCTAAGAAATGATGCGATAATTATGAATGACGGTTCTTAATGGTTTTCGAAAATTGTATCATTATTAATAATAATGACTGGTAATGCGTAATTTTGAAATCTTTATGATTTTAGTTGCGTATTGTTAGTTTTGTAACCGAATAGGAGACATTATTTTCATTTAGGACTACAATGGATTCATAAAATACCGACATTAGCACATTTATTTTCTTAGAAGTGACAGCGTCGTGAGAATTTTTCTGTTACGTAGATACCATGTTCTGTAGAGAAACCCTGTAGGTGAAGAAATCGTTCTGTCATAAATAACTTGCATTTAGAATTATCAAGTTGTTACATAATTATGAAGTACATGTACACATTAAAACGAACCATTATGGAATTAAACGTAAAAATTTCCATTAAAACTACATGAACGGGAATGCACGAGAACCATTATGAATACAACTAAAAAGTTTCCATCACAAATGATACGTTAACAGGAATGCACCAGCGGCAGCCGTTGATGCAGTCTCGCGATTCGCCGAACCAATATTACTATTGTTTGTTTATTTGTCCATCGGCAGCGTTTGAAAATATCGCCTGTAGGTGCCGCTCCGAAAATACAAACAGAGACGTGTCAAGACGAACGCATTGTCTATTTGTTGTGCATTCAGATAACTAATCGATTTCATGAATAGTTGCTTTATGTAGCTGTTATATTACCGACGTTTATCAATGACGGTATAGCGTCTGACTATTAGAAGAATATGCGTTAACGCGTCACTCAAAAATTTTGTTCTCTAAAACTTTTGTTTCGTCACTGTTCATATCTTACATGTTGTTTCTTGCACTGGCAGTTAGTTGTTCAATAGCATTGTTTAGTTTTGTCATTATTACACCGGCATTATTATTCTGGCTTGATGCCAAGATTTTTACTTGGCACATAGAGAGCACCGAGTAGCTCTATCCTTACTGGACTGACGTAGTTCTTTTCGTTTAGCACTCTAAATACAAGCACTTATGTAGGTTTTATTTATTTCTGGCTCCCCAATCAAACAGTAGCTGACCTTTTTGCTCGAAATACATACAGTTGTGGTTTAAAAATAATTTGCAGCATTTAGATTGTTAATATGATTGTTTTTTTTACGCTTGTAACATTCAAACGTTATATGTACTTATGTATGTGGAACTACATCCTGTACTGTCGAAAGTATGACGATCACCTTTTCGTAGCCGTGTGACCGCAACGAACCGGTCTTAATGCAGTAATGCAGTGCCTACACAGGTGGGCTCCTATGAAACAGGTTCATGAATTGTTGAAAACGCATAGTCTTCATCTATGTAGACATGCGGTGAACGAACCAATATTGTAGAGTCGTCAAACAGAATGCTTTTTCTTGAAATGTGATCACCTCTGTATAATGTATGTATGTTTATAGATTCTTTTAGCGTTGTTTTTACCAATTTACAAAACTCCTGATTATTTAGAAAATGGTTTGTTTGCTATCTATTTGCGAAGTTTTCCTTTGGTAGCATCTAGAAATTATTGGATAAATATGTCTAAACAGACAAACAGTCTTTTTAAAACGGACTGCTGGATTATTAACTGGAGTTACCCTAGATTTTTTAAAAAAATGACCATAGTTACATAACGTTTTCTATATGTATATGCATTTGTAAATAAAAAGAAAATTGAAGTTTAGGGAATATATTATTATGAAGCGACATTAGCTCTACAAGGGCGCACTAATCCCTATTGTCATACTCTTACTTTAGCTGTTTGTTTGTGTTTTTACATAACGATGCAGAAAGTTAGCTCAGCGCAATGTCATATTTAATGTTGTTTGAAAGAGGATTAGTAATATCATGTATTTTATGCCACTATTTTGAGACTACTCTTATTATATCATCACGCTTGCGTGAAGCAGAGAGTACTGATCGCCAAATATGTATCTATCCTTGGAGATCTGATGTGCTTATGACGTTGTTAATAAATAATTCAGTAATGGTTATCCCGTAATTGAGAAAAAACGCCCAATATTGATTCCAAAGTACGTATCAGGTATTTCGAGTTTTATAACGATTTTGTCCTCGAAAATCTCGACAACGGTGTCTATTAAATTTAGTGTCACATACTTCATTACAAAATAGGTATAACCCTACGTTTATCACGAGCAGTTGGCGTCTTAATTGAGTAGTGTAGTGACTGAGCAAAGATTTCTCGGACCATTATATCGATATCAGCTTTGGCTGAGACAGAGATAATGACGAATGACGAATGGCAAGAGTAAAGTTGATAACTGTGTTAGATAGCTGTGTGTCATTAGACCATTTGTTTTCTCTTCCTTTCTAATACACAAGTAGATTCTTTGTCTGAGATTTATCTTGCGACTGATGTACTTATACACACACAAACTTACACACCCGTATATTTATACTTATATATGTATAAAGATAAGGATAAGAAGGAATTTAGTCTGTACGGAGAGAGATACATATTTGGTACTGTCTCCCTACGCGTTAAAAGACTCGGCATAACGTGTATATACATATGTATAACGCAAAGAACGGGAGAACGTACGTATATTAAGTTGTCACTTGAAAGTCGTCGACAGTTTTGAAATAGCGTTATTTATTAGTTCAATGTTTGCCATGACGCGAATGTGTTAATAGAAAACATACCGCAGTGCGCGGTGTCAGGATACATTCGTGAACAGGGGCCCACCTGCCGTACGTTGGAATTGTAAATAATCCCAACGCAATAGATCATACCACGTTTTAGGTTGGGGCGAGCTTGATGAAAGCACGACAGGCTGAGGTCAGATCGAAAGCCAAGCAAATACACTGTGGTCTTTTCTTTTGGTGAACTATTACGGACATTAGAAATTTAATAAACTCTCAACCTAATTAAATGGAAACAATTTATTATATGTATCCTAATATTTAGTATGAGGAGTCGTATTTATAAGTAATAACGAAGCCGATATGGGAGAGCTAAGTGCTTCTATTTTCATGTTTGTAAACTCTTTTCCTCTAAATCATAAATAAAACTGTTCTTCTAAATTGTGTGCTATAAACGCCACGTGTAAACAATTTCTTACAAAACGCTAATTGAAATTAACTGAATTGGAACATTGTTATTATTATATCGTTAAGGCCAGGGCCTTACGCGATAGGCAGAGTCCGGTGCCAATTATATCCGCCCTTACCAACTTGACGTGTTACTTCTAAATTCGTCAATCTCATACACGCATGCTGGTTGCGCAGACTTCTGACATCCTCATCAGCTAGTACCTGCTCTCTTTGGGGAAGATAGATGAGTCTTGTCCTCTCGTGGCACCTGCATCCATGGGAACAGTATTAATAAAAAGCTTAGGAGTCCATTGATCTTATATGGTAAAGTGCGGGTTGGCAGAATAAGTACGTTAAACTCGATGTATACATACATACACATAACCGTATCCCTCATGTAGCTGTGTATTGGAAAGTAAAGGAATTGATTTGCAATTCGTTATTAGCTCGCCGAGCTGGTAATTTACTTGTCGCTTGGTGAAAACACGCCACTTCTTATGTGACGAATAAATTACTAGTCACTTCGCTCTCAATTTGTTCAGTGTGCGAAGTCGGAAAATTTATTTTACTGCAATGAATGAACGAAAACATAACTTAATATCTGTAATACCTGAAGGGGTGGGCAGAGGACCGTAGTACACTCCCTCGTTTCCCTCACCAGTTACGTTTAAGTGCGATAATGGACGAATAGTTGGTGAACCTATTGTCATACATCGGGCACAAATCCAGACTCCGAGTCATTACTAGAAATTTCTACTAGAAAATCTTGAAAAGTTAGAAAAATTCTATAGTACCCGCGACCTGAGATTCGAACCAAGGACCGGTCGATCAGCAGTAGCACTTTACAAATACTCACCCAACGAGGCGGTCAGAATGAATGACTAAAGAATATGATCAATGTAGGAGAACATCAGGTATGTAAGGATAGAGCTACTTGGCACCCTATGTTCTGGTTGGCAATGATATAATAATAATAACCACCAATCCGTATTGAACCAGCATGGCAGACTACGGCCTTTACCCTTCTCATTGCGAGAACAGACACATATCAAACAGGGGAATAATGAAAAGATTGATGATGATGATGAACGGTGATTTATCATTGACGGTTCGTGATCTTTTAAAGACAGGTTGCGACAATTTGTTCGTATTGATACAAGGAATTTTTGGAAATATATATAATAATGTGTAACGGTGGCATTTTGCATTGAATGTACGTGGACAATTTGCATGATCGCTGTGTGTGCATTGTGTAGGCACGGCTGGTAGAGCGCGCGTAACCGCCGGGAACGAGTTACGACTTTATAATTCGATGTTACGTGACGCTAATAATTATTTTACTTTCGATCGTCCGCCAATACCGACCGTTTAAATTCGTACAACGTTTAATCGTAATTGAAAACATTAAACGTTCCGTATTTGTGATTCTGGCAAAATCGCTACTCTACTAATGGTAGAGTTCCGTGGACCGTTTATGGACTAATTGCTGTTTGCTACGATGCTACTTAATGCATGTCGAAAAGAATCAAGAAGGTGATTAACAGCTGGCTCTTAATAATCTACTGAATGTACACTATTATTCTCTTCTGAAATCACTAAACCTTTATTTGAACTGTCCTATTCTCGTCGTCTTATTGGTTAAGTCGTCAAAAATTTCATATACTACTCGACTAGAAATATTTTTTTAATATGTCATTATGTCAAGCGGACAAACGTTTCAATAAATTCTGACATTAAATATTGTAAATTTGTTAATCTCTGTTTAAAATATGTATCATATAAATCGCTTCACATGTTAGTTATATAAAAAATCTTTTTAGAACTATTTGTAACATTACGTTAATATAACAGAGTTATTCAGCTTAATGTCGTTCACTATTAAAGGAAAAATCTTGACAGTGCACATTAGTATCTAATACTGGAACTAAACATTAAACTATGCTTGTGTGGAAATATTTGATGTGTATCGTAATGTTTGTGTGTGCGCGTGTTTTACAGTAAGAAAAATTGCTCACACTGCAGTGTTGCAAGTCGAGTGTAGATATTAAATATTTGTTGCGCGAGAAATGATAGAAAATCGTAATGGTTACGAGGAAAACTATAGTTTTTATTGCCACTCATCTATTAAATCTAGTTGTAAATATATAAAGCAGTTGAGATAGATTTCTATTGCTTTTACTGGTCTTGTTACCAGTTGTGTATATTGCGATAGCTTAGTGGCTTAGTATTCAGCTTCACTGCGGGGACCCTGGTTCTAATTACGCACGTCTTTCTTTACAAAAAGTATGAGAGTTTTAAGGAGATTTATTACTGTCTGTAACGGTGAAGGAAAAAACCACGGGGAGATTTTTCCCCTGATGAAGAAAAACCTCTGATTCTCCACGCCTCAACCCCGCTCACTCTGAGAGGAGACCCGTGTCTAACAGCTGAACGCTATATGGATTGATGATGTTAAAATTTGCAAATGTGCGAATGTAAAAAATAACATTTTCATTTGCAAACGCTTCAAAAACTAGTAATTTAAACTCTATATTCGAGGATTTTTTGCCAAGGAAATGCGAAGGCTACTTTTTGTTGCTATTTTTTCGACCAAAAGTTGTATATATTTGTCTTCATCTACATTTATATTATATGTAGTGGATACATTTAGGAAATATACGTATTCAAGTACATGTCCATTTTTATATTGATATTCTCATTGGGTAGTATATTAGATTCGGCTAACGACCTTGTTTACAGAAGCTTAATAATATATAACCTATACTATAAGAGGAAAGTTTAGTCATTTTTTTACATATTATATGTGAAGGTAAATATCGGTTTATTTAATAGATCAATGTAGAACTTGTGGATCATGGGAATGCCATATGTGTTAAGAGTCCTTAAGGACTTTTTTAAAAAAAGGATGCATAGATTACATAATCCTTGAATTCTTTGACTTCGGAAACTCTGAGACTATCGTATTTTACGAACTTCCTCTTAAAATATCATACAGTGAAATGAATCAACAAACAGCGAAGATATTTTTGAAAATGAGAGGAAATATCCGTAACTAAACTGTATGATGAAAATAAGTTCAGAAGTGCTATTTTCGCTCAGCATATCCCTATCAATTTGATCGGCGATCTGATATATGCCGCGGCGCGATGGTCCATCAATTTAGCACATCGTCAAAGTACCGGATGTTAATCGGCGCGGCCCCGTCTTCCCATTCAATAGGGACGCGCGCGACGTGTTAGGCAGGACCGACAAACGTTTATAGGAGTATTTACATTCGAATAAAGCTACGCACACATTGTAGATAACGGAAGTTTTTTGAGTGCTGATCTTTGCTAGTTAAAGTAGCACACTGTGAAGAAAACGTATTGTGTAATATAAGAGTAACTATTATTATTTTATAATCACGCCAAAGTGTTGTCGAGATAGACAGAGAACACCAAAATCTTGAACTACGACATAATATGAGAAAAAAATGCATAGTTTATATATAACTAGATCTCAATATCTTGCATTAGTATAAAGATGAATTCAAACCAGATAACTATATACAAAAACCTTTGTCTTTATTATCATCGTGTTCATATTCATAAGTGAATCAAACTATACTTTAAATGATCCACATCCAAAGACAAACACAAACACCACTCGTTTGTATTAAGAATGAACGATGACAGAACAAAATTGTTATATTTAAGTCTCGAAATCAATCACGTAACGCTTACACGTGTTAACAGACAAATGGATAAGAACTCGGGAAAACAATCGAATGAGATGATAATGTCACAGTAATATTTCCTCAGCGTCATTGTATTATGACACAGAAAGCCTAAAGATTTGTATTCCAGATAGAGAATTACTAGCAGGCTTTCATTTCATGTTCTCCTATTTTCTTTTCAACAGAGATAAGGTCGTATGTCAAGTAACGAAATCGCTACAGATTCTGTTTCAACTACAATAATAGTTACAAATTGAGATTATTTGCTCAGTTGTCACATTTTATTATTATTATTATAACATCACGTCATGTCGTTTACGGGGTAGGCAGATAACACTAACTTAATTTTGTCTATTGTCTAGTAAAAAAATTGAGAGGTTATAATGGTATGAGTTCAAAAGGAACCCTAAATTTCCTTATAATGTTCTCTTAAAATCAATCTAATTCTAATTAAATTCATAAAATGTGAACTGTTTTACGGAGCATATAAAAGTTACAGCGTTCCCACAAATACCTTATCCCATTATTTATACGAGTGTTTGAAATTTTGTTCATTTACATCTATATAAATAAAATGATATAGGTCTGTCGTTGTACGCGCATTACGCGAAAATTACTGGATAGATGTAAATGAAATTTTTTCAGCTTTACTTCCCAGACACTTGGTTCTAAAAAAAAACATATAATGTTAATATTATTTATTATGTTATCTTTGTTTAATGTAAAGTTAATAAACTTTTAAGTAGGTACTATTTCTAGGGACTTTTTAGGATTAGCAAAGGATATTTTTGTCCTCAATATTTCTTATGGTTTCTTTTCTGTACATAATAAATATCATTAATATCATAAACAACGCGGACGAAGCCGCGGATATCAGCTAGTATCAAATATTGTTACATATTAGATAAATCTTTTTAAGACATTAAAATTACTTTTGCACCTACATGTCAAATTGGATTGGCAGCTTGTTCGCTTATTTTGTAAAATTTATCTCAATTGGTGGTTGAAAGTTTATGATATCATAGAATGAAGTGTTTTGTGATAATAAATTGAATATTCATGCAGATCGATTGCAGATTCGAATTTGTTAAAGAGGTTTTCTTATTATTATTGTCATTATATTACGTCGATAGATTCCTCACAGGGTAATCGGAAGATACAGAGCGCCAAGTATATTTATTCTTATTAACCTGACATGAGAAAAAAAATCTATTAATTACTTGATATAGGTTTCGGTTTCGTAGAATATTTAACTATTAAAAGGGATACTGACAAATGGTGACAGACACACCCACTATTCCATGGGACCAATAATATCATAACAGTTGAAACGTGAAAGCACATTCCTCTGCCTACCCCTTCAGTTAAAGACAGGCACAATATTACGATAAGATGACAAAAATTCGCAAATGTCAAATCTATGATCAAACGGAAGTAGATTTATGACATAATAGATACAATTTAACTTTAAAATGACGCGAATGAGCCCGTGGGTGGTCGCTGGCAGTAACATTTCGGGGACAGATTTAGTGACTATTTTAAGAATATATCTGTCTTAGTTCCCATTAGGTATAAATAGTCTGGCCGGTACAAATTGAGTTGTTTATTAACATAAATAGATTACGGCACCTGCGTATGTGATACTGATAATTAATAAATAAATCATTTAAATAATAAACAAAATATCAGCATGATGTTTGTATGATTAATATGCACGTCAGGTGTCTAACGATATAGATATTTGTCACTTTCTGCTCTCTGCCTGCCTACTTTAGAAGGGAACTGGCGTGATGATATAATAATAATAATAATAAATGGTATGTAACGGCGATTACATAAATAATGTTTCTGAAAGGCTAAATGGATTCGTTTAAAAACAGGTATACAATAAAGCGAGCTCCCTTCAAGTAAACTGAACTGCATTTTGGAATCCGGCCAAGTCAGTTCCCGGTGATGTTTTGTTTATTACGAAATTCCACCAAAACTGTTGCAATACTCCGGCCTCATTCTGGACCGCATGTGTTTACTATGTACCAGTCACATTATGATTGAAACAGAAATAAACTTTATATTGTTGTATTCGCTGAGAATTATTTACGATTGCTTTGACTGCCTCGTTGACCTAGCGGTTGCAAGTGCGACAGCTGATTGGGATCTCTTGGGTTCGATTCCCCGGGTGGGGTAATATTGAATTTTTATAACCTAGATTTTTAGCAGTGGCTCAGTCTAGATTCTCGTAGGTTGTATGGCAATAAGCTCAACACGTATTCCATGGTGGGACGTAAACGTAACTGGTACCATAGAAGTGAAACGTAGAAGTGGATTACACTCGTATGTCCACCACTTTGGGGATTATATAACCATCTCATCGGGGTAGTGAGAAGGGACCCAGTGCCAAATACCTGTATCCTAGGGGACTTGAAATATTTTTAAAGAATATGAATTACATACAATAACTTTTTTTAACTAAAATATCCCGATCATCTAATAAGTTTACATCGGCAACTATTGTCAACATCATCATGACCGTCATCAGCCTATCTCAGTCCACTGCTGGGCATACGCCAATAACTATTCTCACTAATCTGCAATGGTTCAGTGTAGTCAGGTGCTCTAAGGCCGCGACAGTATTAGATGAATGCCACCGCGTAGATTTGATAAGATATTAGAGAGATATTAGAGAGATAATACGAGAGTATTTATGTTATAATATATTGCTCAAATAATTTATGATTGTAATGGTAAAGATAAGGATTGATTTGTGGGCATGACGAGATAGTTGGTGCTCTAGATAGGTTTTACATCACCGAAACTTTTAGTGATAAGATTTTAATAAAGCTTAAAAACCTCCGTGAATATATTTTCTATTCTTTGTTCAACTTTACAATAAAAAAAAAATAATAATAATCGACCCATTTGTCATTCCACTGTTGGAATATGGGTCTCCTCTCATATTGAGAGG
>DWME01003067.1:0-19192 GCA_018244795.1 Parelbella ahira ahira | reverse complement strand
AGTATACTACACTCTTCTGCCAATCCTTCAAAGAAATATAATACGTAGACGTGATGTTTCATTTTATGTTATGTTAAATAAATGGCAGGCATATAACTATTATTAATTAATTACTATAAAACAAACGATAACCGGAAGTTAGTTACAACTCATACAATCAGCCAAAAAAAATGTTTCATAGAAAAACTATATTACTTCTAAAGTCTTTTTATTAAAAACTCTTGGATCAAAATACCTACAATATTACATTGATTGCCGTTGACTGTTATGCGGCCTTTATTGATTAACGTTTCACAGGTATAGATATTATCATTTTATTACTTAAATTCAAAATCTATTGAACATTTTCAGAAAAAGTGTAAGGATTTAGAAATAATATCTTAGTGATACATGTGTATCTAAAATTGATTCAGTTAAAAATAATGGGATCTGGGAATTACATTAATCCATTTTCAATTTTAAGTCGCTTCATAACTCAGTACGAAATGAAAGGCGAGCTCAAATTCCATTTTCCGGTCTATAGCCTGCCATTACATGTACAATTGTTTTTTTTCATATACACGAGCGTTTTCGTGGCTTCATTGTAAGGCGTAGAGATAATTACTTTGATAGACATGAGTAAGCTATTTATGACATAGTTAATAGTAATTTTTAGCTTTCTAATGGGACATACAATATAAATGCTGTAACGTGGAAATGTACTACAATAATTCTGCCCACCACTTCAGGGAAATATAGGTGCGATGTTATGGTATGGTTATTTTAATACCTTTTTATTTGTATTCCGCGTTATAAAATTTTATAATGTGATTATTAGAATAGTAAAATATTACCATACGGACCATTTTGTTTTTTAGACTGTTCATTAAGGATTGACGTTGCTCAAATCACGCTATAGACATTTTTCTTGCACGTTGATATCTCGTTGATTGCCTGTTTCGCTGTGAACCTTATATGAAAATAATATAATATTTAGTTTGAATGGTAGAGCACATTAGCATATTATGACGTTTCGAACCAAAGCAATTGATTACAACTTCTGATACTCTGTAAATATCTGGCTGTAGTAGAGGGAGTGTTAAATGTTGAGAAATTGTAACAAATAGGCCACAAAGAATCAGCGAATGACAACCTGACTTTAGAAGTAGAGTAGCATGTTTCGACAGTTACTTATAATTATTTGTTGACAATACCTTAAAAAAATTTCAAACTTTCCCAAAATACTGTACTGCCACTGCACTGACGATTCTCTACCATTGCAATTATCCTCAGGCGACTGAGACTGCTCAAGTGGCCAATCTGCCTGTTCACTGCCTTTCGTCTGTTTTTTGGAAACTAACTATATTGTTGAACCATGCAAAGGTATACGAATTTGTTTCTTGAGTCGTGTAAATACGAGTATCTAAAGAAGAAATTTAGATAAATATTTTTTGTCTAAGCACAATTATTCTCGTTTTGGTGTATAATACATGGATATGAGACAATGGGCATTAAAAATTTATGAGCTACGAGAAGTTACCTGAAGTCTGTAAGGTTTACTAAACAGAAAAACTAACATATTAATTAATAAATGTAGAATTATGCTAAATATTGCATTTATAACATAAATAAATTTAAATAAAGATTAATTATACGCCTCGTCTGGCAAGTGGTTGGAAAGCTCGACTGGTGTTCGAGAGGTCCTAGGTTCAAATCCTGGGTTAGGTACGGGTCGGGTTGAAATTTTTAGTAGTGCCTCGAAGTCTGTATTGTATGGCTATAGACACACCATCTATTCTAATATACGTTCACCACAATTATTGATAATATGCGGTCGCAGTAAATTATGAACGGAACAATGTAAGACAGTTAAGAAAATGAAGTAAGGTTTTACGATAAATTAGCAAAGTTCAGAATGGTGTATGTATTACGTAAGTATACTATAAGGTTAATTTAGTAGGTCATTTACTACATCTGAAATACCCGCTTAACCTCCTTAAATGATACTTTAGCGTTCGAAGTAACCTATTTTGTTTTATTAATAGCCTCCTGCAGTGTTTTAGAAGGTACATTAGCGGATTTTTGTTATTCACACACATCTATTCTATTAATTTTTATTACAGATTGGAATTTTGAACTGGATTGATGACAGCTTCTAAAAAAACAGGTCCGAAAAAAAATTCCGAGAAAAAAATTGAATGCATATAACTAATAAAAAATATTGCCCTTTTTATCTTATTTGAAATGATGAAATAGTTAACGTAAGAAACGTAACATCCCCGAAGGGGTAGGCAGAGGAGTATAGTACACTCCCATGTTTCAACAGTTACGTTTAAATCCTATGGAATAGGCGGTGAGCCTATTGCTATACACCGGGATCAAATTCGGAATCCGAGTCACTACTAGAAATTTTAAATTAGAAAAATTCAATAGTACTCGATCCGGGATTTGAACCCAGTCGCGCTTGCAATCACTCGATCAACAAGGCAGTCAGTCAGTCAGTGCTACGAGTAGGTAAACTTTCCAGTAATGCAGATGAGGTCTATAAGAAAAGAGATAAGACGCTCTCTGTACTTTTCGCCTACCGTTCAAGGGACCTAGAGAGATTATGTAATAATAGTCGAATAACTTCAGTTACTTTGTATATTGATATAGAACAGGATAGTAATAACAGAGGGAGAAAAAAGATATTATCAATCAATTAAATCCTCTACCTTCCAATTAGGCGCTAAAAAATATTGACTGAACTCAATTAACTTCAGAGAGCTGAAAGTTTTCAACTCGGCTCGTATCAACAAACTATTGTTACTGTATTTTCAACTTTCGTATCATAACTATAAAGCTTATTTCAGATTGCATGGACATACTTATTCGTATTTGACAGAGATCATAGATGATGTATGTACATACATAGATATGGCATTATATAACGTACTGAAAATATTTGGCCTTGTCACGTAATTTGACTTTTTAGTTTAATATCAAAGGCATTAAAAAATTTCGTTCCAAAAAAATTTGTATCTACGTGGAAAAATATTCTCAAAATGTGTCGTTTGAAATGACGGCAAGTTTGCAATTGTATCTTCCTTTAAGCCAGTTTTCATATTCCTGTCGCGTAGTTACAAGAATAACTTTAACGAGAGGGGTAACTTGGGGAAGGGAAATACAGCTTCAAGTTTGGAGAAAGACGTGAGTTTCGTGTACAATTTTAGTAATTGCAGCTATGTGAGAATTTTTTCTAATCTTTTCGAGAAGCCGGATGCGTAATGTCCTACGTCCAGCAGTGGACTGAGATAGGGTAATGTCGTTGTTTGTTGTTGTTGTTGACAATCTTTTCAACATTTGATAATGTCATATTTTATTGTAACTCTCTACGGGACTCAAACCACGTTCGTATTTAAAAAAGATACGGTGATATGGCCTCCAATCACTTTACCGCTTTTACTTCCGGTTGATTTGATTATTCTTTATAGGAATCGGAAACCAGAGACAATAGAATTGTGCCACAATCGTCCAATCCTACGATTATTTGGAGGTAAGATTAAAAAATATATTATTACGCCGCGCACTATCTGTACTTTCATATAAATTGCTATACATAGTAAGAAAGTTCTGGAAGAAAATAAAAAAAAAGCCGGTGTAAATTTTTTTCTTTATTACTTTAGGTTTTTTTACAAGCTCCGTGGCGTTGTGATGCATAAACATTCTGATAGTAGGTATGGTTCGCGCCATGACATCGTTCTCAAATATTCATTGTATGGAAGTGAGTTATTTTGCGCCCTTATTCCAAGTTACTGTTACGACTCGAATGCGGTAAAAACGAGTGTGAACCTGACCGGCGCGAGACCAGTTAGAGTGAAGGGAACGTAATTTTTGCGGCGGATTTTACCCTGTCATAATATCATTGTTTTTCTAGATAGACTATTTTACTATTACGTCGACGTAACGTTAGAATAGTTTATTCCATTGTGATTTTACTCGTAAGTATAAAAGCTATTGGAATTATCACGTGTGTTCGCGTGCGTTGGAACTTATCAGAAAAATGTCGCAAAAATGAAAAATGTGTAAAAAAGTTAGGGAACTTTGAATTCCGATTGTGCCATATAAATAAACTGGCCATAGAGGTCGAAACAGAGCTAATTTTGTTATTGTTCGGACTTGAGCAAAATCTCAAACGTTCTATTTTCAATCTTTTTGACTGTATGTTAGAGTTGATTTTTGGAATCTACGTTCTGTAAGGGTTAGCTCCCATTAATGCTTTCATTTTGTTATGAACCGTATAAGCGAGTAATAGAGTTGACTATCTTCTGAGGAGCATTTCGAAGTAACAACCCGATAGTTACCATTGGATTGTGAACTTTATTCGAAAAGAAATAGAGTCGAATCGCTTTGTATATATACTGTACACCGTATGAGAGAACCGATTCAAGCAGCGAAATTCAGTCCATTCGCGAAATTGGTAGCTCGAAGTTGTTTTGACTTCCATATTCGAACATTTCCGAATAAAAATATCGAAGGTGTTCTATTTCTTTAATTTAAAAATGTGAAGGATCGTGTAACGAAACAAAAAAATAAATAAAAATTTTTGGCACTTAAAGTGGGCTTTTGCGCGCGAAATTCGAATACCGGTTTCGAATTTTTTCTTCTTTCTTATAATTATAATTATCTAATATTTTTTATTCGGTGACAGTTATCTGCCAGGGTTTTTGTTTTTAGACATTGAGTTTCTGTGTTAGTGACATCTATTTTCAGTTCGACTTTGAGGATGAGTCTTCGAAGGTAAGATAGAGAGGTGACCAAGTTAACATAGATGACCTAAGTTGATAGAGCGCTTTTAAAGTTAAATTGCTTTTCAGCGGGATCTGAATTCTTAACTAGCCTAAGATCTAGTTAAATCGGTTTTTGTTTATTTACATATTAAAAAGTTAAAAATGAGCGCTTTTCTACTATTCAAAACGCAAAAGCTCAAATAAGTTTAACTGTATATTTGGGTTTTTAAATATTTTTTATCATCGAATTCCTAATTACTTATTACACATTTAAAATCGACTTTTTTGAGAAACTCTTAAAAGTTCGTTTTGTTCATATTTCGAAAAAATATTACAATGACAAATGCGAAGAAAAATATTTGTTACGAAGTGTTCTGAGGATATTGTTAGTTCCTCAGCTGTCAACATTTATTAGCGATAGTTAATATTATTCTTAATGAGTGCTCTATACGACATAAGTCATCAATGAGCGATTTTATTAGATAATGTTACTCCCGGCAGATATACGTATGTATCTATATAATTAATAAACTTGTCAATGATCGGACACATAAAATGCAAATTCGTTTGCATGATTCGAAAATCCAAGTTTTTTGGTGACCATTTTGTAGGTCAATTGGTTTCGGGCTTCAATTTCCGGTAGAGTAGGCATTTGCATGGTATGTATTCCATGACCATTAATATACTCGTATTTTCCAAAAACCAGGGAACTTTTGTATAGATTTGTCAGCTTCAGGGTTTTTGATACGTTTCTACTGACGTGCTATACTGTGGATTTCTAAAGCATTTTGACACTCATCAAATGTTTATTGGGTTCTGTATGTATTAAATTACTTAGTAACTTAACTTTCTTATATCATTTATCTGTTAAATGTCTCGTGAGTGTTTATAGACATGATGATATACGTAATGGCTTGACTGACTTATGTTTTTCGGGATGGTTCGACCAGTTTCCAACCTGTACGAGGACCTTAATCATGAGATTCCGCCAATTGCAGCTAGGTCGCGGCGGAGACAGTCTCCGCCGTGTCTTGCACCAGATGTCACTCTACTTTCTATGATCGCATTGCTGTATACGGTTTATGATGAAGAGAGTAATGAATGTGAAATAAGCACGGCAAGTCGGTAAGTATACCGATATTTGCCACTTTTTGCTATTTTTTTATTTACCCCGTAAGGGCGGGGTGAAGGTATATACTTATGTCTATGTATACAGCCTCAGTATTTTCTGTCTTAGTACATTTTTGTATTAATATATGAGAATCAGTACTTCGTTAAAACAATATTTTCATTTAACCAGACACAACTCAATCTCTTTATATTAACATACATGTACATATATGAATATGACGATATATCTCTAGAATTAGTTGCAACCTATCCAATAAAATATGTACACGCGTTTAAAAAATTAACATTGCAATATGAAAAAAACTTAATTTAAGAACTTCATACTAAGGCATTCAGATGTAACAAATCATACAGATGATATCTCATGTGTGAAGTGGTATGTGAAAAATTAAAAAGGAAATACATAATATTTTCTTGTTTTTCCAATCATGATAAAAATGCCTTTACTATTAAATCATTAGACATGTCTCGATAAGCCGATGTCAGGTAAAAATAGGCCAAGTTCAGCAGTGTTTGGCCCAAAACCGTTTACCTTTGGACAGCCAAGTTCGGGGATATCGGTGTAGATATTTATCTAGATCATAAATTTATTCTGTAGAATTGGCATTGTTCCGGGTTACCGTATATCTAACAGTGTTATATTGTTATTAACTTTCCGAATCAGTTCGAACAATTAAGAAATATTGTGTCCAGTAAACTGACAAGTTAGTATAGTTTCCGGTTCAATTTTTTAAAATAAAACCTTCTATGACAACTTTTGTTGTAACGGTTGTTGTGACATGAAATAATTAGTGGAAAGTAATAAATATACTGCTAATATCATCATCACTATAAGCTTGACTAAGTCCATTGCTGGACATAGATCTCCTCTTATGGCTTTTTGACCATATAATGCTGGGCATACTGAGTGTAAGGCTCTGTTCTAAATCACTAGGCTGTCGCCTCGTGCTCTCATATATTAAATCATAACTATCTGCCAACGATCACATCTGTGAACGACACTCAAATTAGATGCTACATGGGTTGACTCTAGAGTTTAAGGCACACATATTAATATAGGTAATTGCTTTATATTTTTATTTTTGTTATAAATTATGGTTGGGTACAAATATATTTTGATAATTTTATATGTAGGTACTACATACGCTGAACCAAATGCTTTGGCCGTTTACGAGCAGTAGCGTACGCGGCGCAAGAAGCCGTTCCCTGCAATACCCAACCCGTATGCCCAGCGTGAAGATTGACAAAAACCGTTCAGGACAGGCCTATGCTTAGCAATGGAATGAGATAAGCTGATGATGATGATTTTTTAAACAAATAGAATTACTTTACAAGTCACGAATAGCATTGAAAGCTTATCTATAATTCTATTTATGTTTAGATTAAACTGGACATTTATAGTTTAGATATGAGATTATATTAACAATAGATAGATAGATAGATTTTAGAGATTAGGAATAGATAGATACCTATATAGACAGTTTAGTTCAGTTTCAGATAGTTCTTCTGTTCGCAGCCAATGCTTAAGTAGGCTTGCTTTTTGCAATTCTACGAAGTGTCCATTGATGAGAATCATACATTGCATTTGATATAGTGATAGATCATTATGTCAAATCCAACATGATAGAGCGAAGTGATAGCCATATGTATATACGAGTAGTTGCAAGCTTTTAAAGTATCTTCCTCTATCGACTCACTTCACTCTACCACACCATAAAAGCAGTGCGGCTAATTTCCCCCGAAGGAAAGTATACTCTTATTTAGCATTGTTATATCAAAATGCCTCTCACTTCAGAAATGTTACACTGAAATAGGTCAAGTCCAATGCACCGACGTAAAGGTGCAGCCAAGTTCGAGGTCTATAAATTTATTTGGATTTTATCTGGAAACGAATTCTGGCAACGTTCCACTGTTTAACGTTCGTCTACGGAATGTTTAATGTAATTGGAATATCTACATAGACATATTAATATAATAAATATGTAATATCCGGATTTTTTCAGTTGCTTTGAAGTTTTATCTTCAAAAGGTAGATATGATAATTTGGTGGATATGATAATTTGCCACTGCTCACCAAGTTTGTGTATTGTATGCGCAAGTAGACGTTAGCTAAACTTTGACAGGTTTGCCTACTTAACTGACTTTAGGTATGTCATTAGGTCGGGTCTAATGCTTGCGACACGAAGGATCTTGGCGTAAATCTGTAAGTAACAAATATAATAAATATAAATAAACTTAAATATGTAAACTGTAAATATCATAATTAACATCACTTCTGTAGTCCCCGAAGAGACAGGCAGAGGAGTTTGGTACAGTCACCTAACTCAAAAAATTCGATCTCCAATCCACAAATAGAAATTTTAATTATGACCCTTTAACTTCTCAAAATTATAGAAGACCTGTACCCAACAGTGGAGCAATATAATGGTTTGGTGATAACAATAAATCTTTTAAATCGTGATATTTAGATACCTATTTTTTGTTTTAATTTATGTACAAAACTTTCCGAAGCCTCTTACATTAAGGGTCGTGCGCTCTCAAGTTGACGAAACTGAGCTCTTGAGCACCATACACTCCGAGAAGGGTTCCTCACTTCTCACCCCACCTTTGAATTCTTACATATATAACATGTTTAGTCCATACCTAAATGGGAGTCACCTTGTAACCTTGTGACCATCTAATATTTATTTGTATGTAGCTCTTGAAGATGTGTAGTCTCTATCAAAGTTTCGATTGATTTTGATGTTGATAACGGATTAGCATAGAAGTTGCACGTACCTATCTGAAACTGGAGTTAGAGTAATTAAGATGAGACACAATAACCGGAATCTCAAGCTCCTGAAGTGAAGTCTGAACCACTAGACTATAATTACATATTATTATATACCTCATTATACATTTGTATTGACGTTTTACTTAGATAAAATCTAAAAGTAACCAGAATAAAACTGCCTGCTATAATATTAATAGGTTTTTCCGTCAAAGGCCTCTTTTGAACGTGACGTACCACATATTATTATGATCTCAATGTACATCAATATGCCTAAGAGCACTTTTCCTGACGCAAAACTTTCATATTAATGATATATTTATGAAATAAACTTTACCTAAAATCTTTCACTTTTCTGTAAAAATTACTTAAAAATTTTTTTTTCATTATAATGCTATCTCCCATACATTAGCTAACAATAATTATTACCGAGTTAAAATTCAATCAACCACTTCAATCTTGACTGCCTCGTTGGTCGAGTAGTTGCAAAGCGCAACAGCTGATTGAGAACTATTGGGTTATAATCCCTGATTGGGCACTATTGGATTTTACTACTCTAGATATTCTAGAAGTGACTCGGAACTTGGATGTTTGCCCGGTGTATGGCATAGACTCACCACCTTTTCCATTGTGGGACTTAAACTTTACTGGCGAAACGTGGAAATGTACTACACTCCTCGGCTTACCGCTTCGGGGATTACGGGCGTGAAGTTACGTACGTTATTTTAATCAATTCATATCATCATTTAAATATTTTTATTGCACCTGTGCTGGCTTTACGACAGCAATTTCCAGACTTTCAGAGCGAATTCTGTTCTCTCCGACCTCCTACTGATTCGGCACTACACTTTTCGGTTCTAAATTTGGAGACACATCTCGAGCAAAGTAAAGATTTTATGCACGAGTATACACACGTTATTTAATATACTAACTCGCTATGCCCTGTCAATATAAAGCATAGTATAAAAGTACTGTTAAGAGTATAAACGTAGGGGTGTACTACGCTCCTATGCCTTCCCCGGCATTATTCGGGATTTAAAGGCGTGATGGTACGTTTTTAAAGAGTACCGTTACCCTAATAACGTATTTCTAAGGTTATGGTTGGACGTGAAGAGCTGACGATCGAGCTCAGTGGCGTGCTGTTGGCGAGGCCTATATTCAGCAGTGGACGGGAGATGGGGACGGCTGATAATGAAAAAAACATTTTAAGTTTACATTATTCTCAATTTCATTTTGGTTCTTTCTACTTTATTTCAATATGTTGTATGTAAATGTTGGTAAACTATAAAAAAAATTTAAAGGTATCTTTGTAATACTTCATAATATTATGTAGTGAAAGAGCCGTCTCCTAATAAAAGAACTATGTGTTTAACATGAGCCTATAGCGATTAATTAATGTCACAGAAGTTTTTGTAGGTAATAAATAATTTTTGTGATTATTCTATTTGACCTATTACTTGTCATGTATGAAATAAACAATTATATAGCATAACAATTTTATATTTCATCTGCAACCTTCGCAAATAAATTATTCTAATTAACAAATAAATGGTGCAATTTGACAAATAAGTTATTCTATTTGACATATAAATTATGCTATTTGACAAATAAATTCTGCAATTCTACAAATATTTATTCTGAAATTTGACAAATATATTCTACCATTGTTCTATTTGACCTGTTAATTGATTAATATGAAATGAATATTCATAACACAACTATTTTATATTTTACCTGTAACCTACGCAAATAAATTATTCTATTTAACAAATACATTATTTTATTTAACAAATATATTCTAATATTATTCTATTTGACCTAATATGTAACTATTTGACCTATTTAAAATATGAATTGATAAGTATGAAATGATTATTAATGTAACATAACTATTTAACATTTCACCTGCAACCTACGCAAATAAATTCTGAACATAAATGCTAAAAGTCTGATCGTTATTATGAATTAGCCATTTGCGTGGCAAAAATTGCTCGAACTAATTTTCATAATGTTATACGAACTTTTCGCATTCATTACTAATGGAATTGTCCGACTGCGGGCGAGGGAATATCTTCACTTATACCGTCATATTTCTAAATCACATATGCGAAAAAATATGGTACGTTAGTACGAATACAATTTATACATATTATTATATATATAATGATAATCATATTCCAAGTCCTTATATTTAAGAATATAACAAAAATAAGAAGATATGTAATAACTCATCTGTGCAGAGTAATTGGAGATACTTCTCTCGTTACCCGCTGTCAGTAGGACCGGACTAGGCCAACTGAAACTACTTCAGCGAATTCCTGACCTTCACGAAGTTAGTGGATCAGAAACGGGCGGAATATTTCGAAAATTACATTACAACTAATATTGAACTCTATCGTAATGCAACAAGTTTCATAATTGAATTAGACTATAGTCTGTATATCTAAACCTTTGTGGTGAATAATTTAGTGACAATTCGCATTATTGATTTAAGTTTGCTAATACAGTATTCGGATATATATCTTTTAATTGAAGGATATCCTTAATAAAGTTATATTTTGTTATAAATTAGCGGTGAGGTAGAGGAGGAACTTAAAATGGTGGTAATGTACTAGTATTTGTAGCGTTCTAGTAAGAGTACCATGTCAGTTAAAACTGTAATTCTATATATGTATGTATGTATATGAAATTTCATATTTTTAACAGAAGACAATAATCTAAATATACATAGAATACCTATACTTTTAACCCAAAACTTTTGTTCATTTATGTGCTAAGAATATGTTTTTTAAAAATATTTTTGCATCATCAATTGAATTTAATATTCACCTCAAATCGCCGTCAAAACATCAAAATGTAAGCCTAAGAAACGCTAGAATTTTTCGCACTGTAGCAGATTTTTAATCTGAAAATCAAGTCGTTAAGATACTATGAGTTATGTATATAATAATGTCACACATTTTATGCCGAAATCGGATATATTTTACATAGATTTGGTTTAAGAGCAGATATTAAACTCAATCCCATTCAAAAGTCGTGTATTAGGCATTTATTTTATCATGGTTTAATTATCATAAACATAAAACCACCCCTATTTCCTTTGTAAGGCTGCGTAGAGCCTTCAGAAAACTCTACATAATAGCTCTACACATCAAAAGACCGGTTTATATAAAATGGTGATATTATAACTTGCGCTGTGCTACTCTGAACTCCAACTTTTTCTGGTATGGATTCCAAGTTGGTCTACATACTTGTGGCAATGAATAGTAATAGTGTCGAGAAAATTGGGTATCCGTAGGTATCTGGTATCTGGTATCCAGATGTACTAATACTGGTATCCAGATGTACTAGATATATCAGCTACTTTGCGTATATCGTACTACATCTAGCTTCTAACTTAGCTCAGCGTAGGATAATTTAAAGATGTACATATATTAGAGATATCTCCATCCGAACGTTTCGAAGGGGAGATAGCCCGGTACGGACGGGTTGAACAAATTTCACGGGTCGCATGTCAATGTAGCGTGGACGAACAATTCGCTCACATTAGGGTACACATTCACATAACGAGGCAATAACCATTACCTGTTTCGCCGGTTTATGTTTTAATGCCTTTGTGAATCGAATACGTTACTTTTTCACTTGTATGAATTGGAAAGTATGGATATTAAGAAGGGAAAGTAATTTGCAATGTTTCGTTCTTTATTACGTACAATTTGTTTACATAATCAAACAATGTAGATAATGTGTTTACGACGAATTCCCGTTTTCTTGTAACTTTGTTAAACGTTTATAACTTACAACTTTGTTAAACGTTTCCTAAGCCCGATAACAATGAACAGTTATATTAAAACAATACATAATAAACAAATAAATATAACTTTACTTTTTATTCGAGAGATAATTTGAATAAACAATACGAGTGGGTACCGTGTAACAATTTATCGTACAAGATGTTTGGTTTTATGTATGCCTCGTCATGTCTCTACCAGCCTCAATGATATGCTTACGTAGGAAACGTGTGCGTTCTACCGTTTCAGTTTCGTTGTTCTTTCCGCTGTTGTATTAGAATTTTATACTTGCTACTTATAAATGTATCACAAGCACATTACAATATAAGGTCAGATTGCAGACGATCATAAGCCTATTACTAATACAGACAGCAGATATTTAAGGCGATCAAAAAGTTTGAACAATCATTTTATGATACAGAAGCAATTACAAATGCTTTTAAGACAAAAAGTCTGTTTAACCATAATATTTCTTCTGACTCAGTCAATTTTATAGTTTTTGGCCAATGCTCAAGACGCCTCCTACTGGACAGCTGCAAATACTGATGACGACCAGTACAAAGCTGATGGCTAAGACTGATCATACACAGATAAATGGACAGCAAAAGTGCGATTCTTAAAGATGCTTCGAAAGAGACATTACGTAACAATAATTTGGAATTTATTATTCAGTATTAGTCATTGCCTGAAATCACAAAGTTATATCAGATTCCTAAGTTTCGGCAATCGGAGCAGAATGTTCGCGAACTTGGTGATTATCTGCCTAAAGTTGAGTAAGTTGGAATATAACTCATTGTTTTATACCAATGTCACTTGCGTAACAGGATTTTTTCAAGTTAATTTCATAACATTTGGAGAATAGCTTCACGTGATGGAAGGTTCGCATAAGACGGTATCTTTTTTATTGAGATAATACGGCTGGGTCAATATACATAGTTTTAGTCCTATTCGAATGAGGATACATATTTCAATGTAATATAATAATTATTATTATATCATCATATCAGGTTTCTTATGAGGTAGAAAGAATGTACCGACTGTCATATATCTTTATCCTAAAAGGTTTAATGTGCTTCCCGAAAAGGGATTTTCTAATTTACGACAAATTTTTCCCTAACATAAACCTTTTATATACGAAGTTGGAGTAAGTTCAAGCGTTAATCACAAATTTCCTCGAAAATTACATTTATCAACAGATTTGTCAAGTTGCTCGAGCGCTTAATATCATATTTGTTCAGTTTGCGTAAAATCAAAATGAATTGAATTCTGAAGTCGGGTCTTAGATCTCAGAGAAGATACTTACTATAAACGCCTAGTTAATACAAGGAATACAACTGCAATGGTCGTATGAGATTAAAATGTACATTTAGCAGTGTATTAAAGACGTAATAGTTGAGACAAAGTAATATACATATTATTGACACTGACTTACTTAACGGTCTGTTAGCTCAACATTTTAGTGTTTTATTTCTGTTGCCTTTATTTACCGACATCAATTCTTACAGTGCAAGTTGTGAAACCGATCCGATGTGCAACACAATGTAATTTACATATTAGTATCCTTTTGTAAATGACCTTTATATAATAGTAGGTAAAAATAAATCTTTGTAGTCATTCCTTTTTAAAAATATAGCGCGCCAGACAAGGGTAAGATTTGTCAGTGTTACGACTTGTGTGGAAAACGAGCGCAGAAAAATGAAATTTATATATTTCTTACAAAAATGTTAAATAAAATGAAACAAATTACCTTCATACTGTCATACTGTCAATGTCAGCTTACCTTCATACTGTCAACGTCAGAAACAAAAAGCTTCTGAAGTAAACACTGATACTCAAATATTTAAAGAATTACGATTCAATTTCGACCATTGCTTGGGCACTAGTAACAATAAATTCTTGTACAATATGCTCCTCAATATGCATCTACGAGTATATATGTTACTAGTGACCCGCCCCGGATTCGCGCGGGTACGATATTAAAAAAAAACAATTAGATTGGTCGTGAAGTTGAGTGGTGTTGTCACGGCTCGTTCAACGGATACCGAGGTCACCCTATTTTTATCAAATGTTTTGAATAATAAAAAATACAAGTAATTAAAAGTACAAACTTTCTTTCAACTTACTTTTAGCAGTTTTAAACCATTACTTTAATCAGTTTTAAAAGGATTCGATTTAAATAATTTAAAGAGAAATTGCCATGTTTATAATCAAACTTAATTATAAAATAATCTAATTGAATAATAATTAACATCGTCATATTTCCATTCCACCCGTGTTATGATTAACTATTTTGAGCAAAAAGCGATTTTCGTCATCAGATGTAACTACAGTCTCGCAAACTTAATCGTAGATAATGTTGAGTTTTATAAACATGTACTACATTAATTTCATATATCAAAGATAGTTTTTGCAGCGCACGCCAATACATGAGTTACATAGGAAAATTTTTAATACCTCGGGTTACATTATTGTAATTTTAGTAGGGATCTCTAATTTTTTTGAGAATAAAGTATAATCTACGTTACTTTGTGATACAGTATCTTTTTATATAAGAAAGAGCTTTTAAAATCGGTTCAGTAGCTTTTAATTTACCTATTACAAACAAACTATATGAGAGGAGATCCACATTCCAACAGAGGACTGATAAATGGGTCGATTATTATTATTTATTTCGAACAAACAATCAAATCTTTCCTCTTCATAACATTACTTTAGATGTACTCCAACATACACTTTTATATGTTTACAGAGAATTTTCTTAATAACTTGCTTGATTGTTTTCCTGTCGGAGGTTGGAGTTGGGGCAAAGTAACAACCAACTTACATAAATTGCAACTTAGCTTCATAGCATAAAACATGAATTCCTTTCATTATTGCAATATTCTTTCGCTGTGCTTATTAGTTCTATGCTATATTTAACAACATTTATTGGGTTCTAAATTCATGTTAGAGACTTAATATGTTTTCGCATTACCGGTGTATTTTGTTCGTATGTAAATTATTTTTGTGTAGCTATGTTTATTTGTACGTATAATATGAGTTATACAATATATATATATACTAGTATTGTATAGTAATTCTCATTTTCCAAGTTAAAAGATGTTCTTTAGTTTTCTAATAAACTTTCTATTGCGTGATATACAAACAAACATACAGATACATACGTAGCTATGCATAAATTAGATTCTCAAACACTGAAGACAGTGTTCGTGTACAATAATTCATGGCACTAGTTTAGCGAATGTCACATCCAGCTTTGTGACATAATATGCATAATATTTCTTAAATTTGTAATAATGATAAGTAATAATACACATTATTGTAAACCGTACAGCAGAAATATTAACAAGAAAAACACGTACAGAACATTACAATTAGCGGTGTAAGCGCTGATGGGCGATTTCTTCCAGACTATGTATGAGTAAGAGATAGTGGGACAGGAGCGAGGTGTTCATATAAATGTATTGTATTATGTTGTATTGAAGCAAAATTTTCTTGATTTGTCTTGAACATACCAGTAGGTTTTATTATTAATTATATAGTATTGTACCCATTAGAATGAGCCAAGATTTAATTTTTATAGAAACATACAGTTACATAACTAAAATACACATAAGTGTTATGAGCTAAGAGGTTTCTAGAAAAATGAATGCTAAATATAACTTTACTCATAATTAAATTCGCTGTAACAAGCCTAAAGAAAATTAAGGGATTTAATGAAAAATGAATTATATAAATTAATTATATATAATGTTGTATTATGAAAAGAAAGTATGGTGTTAATAAAAATAATAAAGGTAAATAAAAAATTTCTTACTCCGTTGCTGTTCGTTATTAAATTATGAAATGACCCTGATTACTTTTAACACTTCTTATATAAATCCTTTAAGTAGGAATTAAGCCTTCAAATAACAGTTGAGTAATTCTGTGGGAATTATAATGGAATTTTCATAACATACAGACGAATTAAAAAATGTATTCAATATGCTATCAAGACAGCGAATATGCGTTATATACATAATTGTGACCTCAATGCCTTGTTTTTGTTCCTCGACTTTTTTCCACATCACTGAAGAATCGGAAATGTAACGTGTTATTTTACAGTGTTTTCGTTTATGATACGCTTTCGTGAGAATATTCCAACGTTTTTGTCTAGGATATGTTTCCATTTACATATTAAACAGGTAATATTTCTTCTTATTCAGCATTTTTTTCGTGTCGCGTACATTGTGTTAAAAACTTTGCTTTTGTTTGAGATGAGAAATATAATACGTAAATCGTTAATACGTATGTATTAACGATTTACGTATTATATTTGAATTCTATATATTATATTATAAATTATAATATAATAATATAATATAATATATTATAATATATTATATTATATTATAAATTTGAATTCTAGTAGGTACTTTAGATCTACGGATATAGGTATCTATATCCGTAGATCTAAAGTACCTACTAGAATTCAACATGTTTCACTAAACATTACAATATCATGCTTGTATTTCCGCGGGGCGGGCAGAGGAGTATAGGACTGTCACTTTACACCAGGTACATTATATATCCCATAGAATAGTCTGTGAAACTATTGTCATACACCGGTCACTAATTCGGGCGCTGGAATACTACTGGGGTTCATCAAGTTAGAAAAACTCAATAATACTTTGCTTGACACCGCGATCGAACTCGCAGCCTCCTACTCAGTAGTCGCGTTTGCAACCACTAAACCAACGAGGTAGACGATAGTAAGCTCCTACATAATTATGTAGAAGAACAAATATGAAGTATATCGTAATCTACATATAGGTTATATAACTACATGTATTATTTGCATGTCGATCTGTTTAATCTGGCAATCTCGAGTTTATGTCTCCACATGCTACCGTATAAGTCATTACACAGCAATTGGTACAGTTGTGTCGCAGTTAAACCATCGCAAGTAACTCTATAAGATAAGGACCTCGCACACAGCCGAAACTAGTCGGGCTATCCCGAATAACGTCTGTGAATTAAGCCGGTACAGTGTACACACATAATCATAACTACATAAGGTTACGGAAATGTTAAACTTAAGTTTGATAGTAACATTACTATTTGTTAAATTTAGGTTACATGTTAAAGTAGATAAGACAGATCCATTTTCATTTTCATATTTCTTTATATACATATTCGTTATGGGCATCACAAACATACAAACACACAAATACGTTAGTTTTGAAATAGTGTTCATGGATAATTTAAACTTTCAGTTTAAATTTAAAAATTACAAACGGCTTTCAAAAACATCAAAATTATTTAAAATAGTTAAATGTTATTATATGTATATACTCTGTCAGAACCAACATATGTATGTAAACTAACACACGACTAAAGTGTGTGCAACGAATTCACAATAAGGTCTGCAATTTGGAAGCAGCTCTACATGTTGAAATTTGGGAAGCGTTCTAGCATTGCTACTTCCGTTTCCGTTTTGCTACTACATATTCTCAAATGGAGAGTTTCAGCGACTTTATAATGTATCCTACAAAAATATTGCATGTAAAATAATACTGCTTAAAATAATACCATCTGCTGCGATTACATTAGACCAGGTTATCGATTTTTGGATTAGGAAGGGTTACGTAACATCGCGCCATCACCAGTTAAAGTCAGGTGACGTTTTCTTAATTTACACCTTCAAACCCGTTCTATAGGCAGGTTATTTCTACAATACCGTGGGGCTTTCGAATCAAAAGCCTGCTAACGGGAATTCGCTACAGTTAATCAAGTACCCCACTAAATGGTATCTAATTACTAGTTTATGGGATAAAAAATACCCTAATGACTGCATCGATTTCACGTACAATGTTTGAAGACGTATTTTTGACACGTGGTTTCAATGTGGTGCAACCAAAAAGACCCGATTAGTTTAATTTTTTACGTGCAGATATATTCATGAGCCTTAACCTGAAAGGGTTAAAAAAATTCACAAGGCTTAATTCATAGCAAATTATACTTATAGTTCAAGACTAAAGTACTAAATTGGACACACGAAATTTTCATTCTACATTGTATAAATTTGTACCAAGAGATTTTCTATGCGGGCACGAAGATAAAATTTTAGCTATGCTATCATAATGTTCCTAAAATATGTATATACGTATATAGAAATATCGTGTCTCTCATATTTAATTCTAGCGAAAACGTTTAAACTAACCAAATATATTACCTTTTAAAATGGTCGGTTGTGTCGCGATAGAGCTGTTATGAATCTGCTTAGTTTCTCTCTCGTACGTATGCAAAAACGTATAAATCTATATCTGTTTCGCTGATGTTAAATGGCAACTGTGTGTAGATGCAAATAGAACTAAAGTATGGAATTGCTTACTCGCATTACTAATGTTCACATCTAAAATATGCTTGATGTCTTCGTCCATCTGCTTACCACACATTTCGCACTGGAAGGCGATGCTAATAACACTGAACAATCCTAGAAATACGTATCGTGGAGGATTTTACTTAAAAACTCTAAGTTAACTTCGAATTAAACAAAAAACAATTATCACTTACGTCACGTCTCTAGTTGGATGCAATTAAATATTAATAAATTAGTATTACGTAGGACGCGCTCCAGTTAGGTGGAGTAACGATATACGCAAAGTGGCTGGCAGTTGTTGAACGTGAAGAGCTGAAGATCGAGCTCAGTGGCGTGCCATTGGAGAGGCCTATGTCCAGCAGTAGACGGGAGTAGGCTGATAATGATGATG
>DWME01003066.1:0-19192 GCA_018244795.1 Parelbella ahira ahira | reverse complement strand
CACTTTTGAAATTTGGCGGCACACAAAAGTGCCGCGGCACAGTGGTTGAGAATCACTGCTCTAGAACAAAACTACGTTTGAGAGGGAATTTGCGTTTTGTTTTTAGTTTCTTCAAAAACGGCCTTGAACGACAAATATATTTTAACTGTTAAAAATATATTTGTATTAACGGTTACTTAAACTGTAATCCCTAACGGTTGCGTTTATCATGTACGGTATCAGCTATTATCTGAATCTCCATGTTGTAGTCAATATTTACGCAATCTTCTGTTCAACATCATATCCTACTAATACTTATTATAAATGCGAATGTAAGTTTGTTTGTTACGCTTTCCCATGAAAACTACTTAACCGATCATCATGAAACTTTATGCACGTATTCGTAGAGGTATTAGAAGTAACATAGGATACTTTTTAAGAAATATTTTTTTTTTTTGCGAAAGATAAAAAAAATATTTGTCAAAAAATCTCAAAATCTAGCTTCTTCAACGCGTTTTTATTTAATAACAATGTTATAAGTTACTGTGTTGGTATTTTTTTATGAATTCTTGAATAATTTAATATTCCAAGCAACGAAGTCGCTGGCAAAAGCTATTGTATAGAAAGACATTTTGTGGTATATTAATTGTAAAAATAAAAATAATAGGTAAAAATGTAAAAAGCAAATAAGTAATAATTATATTATTGTATTTAGATATTCCAAAGAGAGAGCAGGAAATTTGCACGGTATAGGGAAAAAGGAATTTTTTACTCCGCATTTAACGCGTTCGAAGCCGCGGGCAAAAGCTATTTGTATAATAAATCTGTCATATTCTGTTTCGTCCGTATTTTCTGTAAATATTAAATGCACAACTGAGGAAATTTCTACTTCGACACGAAATATAATATTTCACCGCCAATTACTAGTTTGAACAAATACACTGTTGAAATGAAACAATACCCGCATTTGCAAATAACCTATTAGTTTTTACGCCTATAGGAATCATGAAGATATTTGCGAAAATATATTCATAAAGGTGACGGAAGCCACTGTCGCCTCAACTTCTCACAGCTATAGGCTCTAATGTAGGCACCTGATGTAATATCAAAACATAACGTTACGCCTTAAACACTTCGAAACACTACTAGAAAATCTAAGTTAGAAAAATAAGTTATAAAATCGCGGGAAAAAAGACGTTAAGTTAAAAAAGACGCGGGACCCGAACCTAGGACCTCACAACCAGCTGTCGCGCCTTGCAACCACTCGACCAATAAGGCAGACTAAAAGTGTTTTTAAATGTTTCCTAATTTTTTTTACAGATTCAAAGTGCAGAAGCCCATTTTCATATTATTTCAAATAGTTACGATTGTGAGTTTCTCTGCGATTTACTTCATACCGGAGAACACGACCAAGCTCACCGTCGAGCTGGACTGCGGCGATGGCGCCACGATACTCAGAAGTTGCTACCAGAGCGAGGCACACATTGACCAGTGCAAAATTGACACTTTGGGTAACCTGACCACGACTGCTTCATGTAAAGTGAGCGTTACTTATTATAATGCCATTATTGTTATTATTATACGACTACGCTAGGTCGTTTACAAGGCTGGCAGAGAGCACCGGGTGCCAAATATATCATTACAGACATCACGTCTTCCTTTTTTATTCATCTTGTTACTTATTGCAATAATACTTAGATTATGCAGGGCAGATAAGAACAAATACTTACATCAAAATATTGCCATTTACTGATTACTATATGCAAACGGCACAAGTTTTCTCACTTCTATGCTATTTTTTATATTTCTAATATCTTCTATGCTGATACATTTACTTGGCACCGTTGTGATCCTGTGTCGAAAGGGTTCCGGAAAACATTTTCCCCATAGAGATGTCTGAGTACATATATATAGTATGTAGTTTCGTCATTAGTTCTCCAATGATTAACTCAGAAGTATTATTGTGAAGTGGCGGGTTGAAAACGTTTATATAGTGTTTACATTGTGCAAAGAAATTCATATACTACCTATAACTTTACTATTGACGGTCTCAATTGTACATTTTCAGATGAACTGCGCCATGTCGTCACCCAAGATGTGGCAAACTGTGTGCGAACACTGGCACATACCGCAGTACTGCTACAGCGATGCGGACAGCGTGCAGTATACGTCGCGAATCAGCAACGTCGCTGTGAAGGAGCAGTGCGTGTACGTTGCAACCAACAATGTCACTTTGGACGGTGAGTCGGACCAGCCTTTTGCTGATTGGTACACAATTAACACTTAGTTGCTGACATAATGTTAATTGATGCATTTTTGTTCGATATCTAGTGAAAACGTTTGTGTTTTATTACTACTCTATTATTTTACACGTTTCAACGTAAGTGAAGATTGAGTGACTAGAGAAAAGTGTTTATTTAATTTTAAAATAATTGTTGTTCAATCATATTATTGGTCGAATCAATGTAGGTATAAAAAACATAACTCACGCCTGTAATTCTGGTAGGGGAGGCACAGGAGTATAGAACACTCCTATGTTTCACCAGTTGTGCTTTACGTCCCATGGAATAGGCGCGGAGTCTATTGCCATAAACTGGGCACGCATCCAGACTCCGAGCCACTAGTAATTTTTACTAGGATCCAATAGATTTTATATGCTAACAGCAAGAATATGATAATTGTATTTTCACATTATATAACCGTGCTGTAATATATCGTGAATATAACCTTTGCAGGCTACACTTTCAAGCCTAGCTGTCGTATCGGCAACGGTTATGTGGACGTTAATGCGCCCTGCAGTTTAAATTGCACGAGTCAGAGGTTGGCTGCGCTAATAGGGACGGCAAGACCAAATATGACGTGTGTAGATAACATGATGAACTACCAACTCTGCACAGGTGACAATCTGCAAATAAGTGATATGACGATGGATCAACATCACCAATGCCAGGTATGATGTCACTTTAATGATGAAACAGCAAACAGAGTCATTACCAGCAAAATATTCAATGATACTTAATGTTCAGATAAGTTATTTTTCTGGTCATAGGGTATATATGGAAAGAACTTTTGAGTAAAAATCCTAATGGTCTTGAATTAATTTGTTTTATATAAAATTCTTTGCTTCATTCCAGACTGTCTGCACCCTAAATAAGTCAAAACCCTGGCAGTTGATGGAGATCTGCGAGGGCTGGAATGCAGATGTAGCACCAACCTGTCAGTTGAAAACCACCATCGGCCAAAGCTTCCCCCAGAATCTCTCGTTCACGGGCACTGTGTCATTATCATCTGCCATCAAGGAACATGAGTGTGTCTATCTCAAACTGAAGCACATTCAATTGCCTGATGGTTAGTGATTACTTGATTGTAATGATTACGAAAGTTACAACCAGTTTGACCTTGACTGTCTTAACTATGTAACTTTCTCCGATCTATTATTTGCCATGTAACACTGTCTCAAAGTTACAAACACATAAGCAGTTTCCTTATTTTGAGATTAAATATATCTGATATTTCGTAAGACCTTGGATTTAATCGGATTGTTTTGTTTTTACAGGTTCAATACACTACCCTAATTGCATCTCCAAAGCACAATATCAAGCGGAAATGCAACTATTTCATACAGTTTGTGAAATAAACTGTGATAATGCTCTGGTAAATAATTAATAATAGATTTATTATATCTATACTGTGGAATGATACTATCACACTGTATGTACCTTGACTTTTATATAGTATCCATAAGTTTGATATACAATATCCAGGAAGATATTATACAAAAATTTAGGTACAATCAGTCATATTAGCAATCATATGATCATTCATACGAAGAGTTAAGTACATGTATGTAAATGAAGGATTTTTCATTGGCTGCGCTTGATGTTTGACATTTGTGTGACGTGTGATCTTGACATGTCATATTGACAGAAAGGCGAAGTAATGTTTTCGTGCTAAAGGAGATGAAGAAATTTGATTAAGATTATTGCTAATAGTCTAAAGATCGGTGAAATAATAGCTTCAAATGTTGTATCTCCTTTCAGGTGAGCTAGATAATTGTTAGGATAATGAAACAATGTAATTATTGATGAATCTTTTTAGTAATAAAACGTTTCTCCTTTCAGATCAACACAATTGAGTTTTGAACACCAATTTTATAATCAGTGGTGTTAGTAATCACATTATATGTATATAAAACATTATGTCATATTACAAAAAAAATTGTCTTATTGCTCAGCATAATAATGCAATACTCATGTTGATTATGGTTTTTATAGCGTTGTATTTCTTGTGTGTCAATTTTGTTTTCTATTCTGAAGAATGCATTGTATGTTTAAACTTACATTCCATCATACTTTTTGCCCCATATTGTAGTGTGCTAGTATAAAGATTTATATAAATTCATCCATTGACCGTTGTATTGTTAACAGGCTAATGAGTTATTCCTAGCAGCGGAAGAGAGTAAGACGGAAGCCATGACACAGTACACTAGACAGTTCTGGCTGTTTTTCTTAATGATGATAATTAGTTGGATTGGCCAGGCTGTTGTCGTCACCTTCGCGGACGCGATATGCTTCAACTTACTAGGTACGAACAACGATTATCGTATAAATCATTATATTTGCCATATAAAGGGTAAAGATCATTAATACTATATAAAATTTTAGAGGCAGATATTTTTAATGGTCTATCATCAAGCCGAATACTGTGGTAAAGTATACCAATTTGACAAGCAACTGGTGTCCCATTATATTTCATCTTTAGTCTGTTTAATTCATTTGAAGGTTTTGAAAGGTGTTCAATAACCATTCTCTTGTGGTTCAAAACATTTGTGTCAGTGTATTATAAATTTATAATATTTCTATTGCACATATTGATATGTAAAAGCTATAAATAATTATAATTTTATAACTCTAACTGTTATAATCTTAACCCTTAAAAAACTGGCAATTTTTTGAATCTCATTTTGCTCAAATTTGGTACATATTTAGTATTTCTCAACTCCCAGGCACAAAAATGTCTCACTATGGGAAGCAGAGGTTGTGGGGCTCAGTGGGATGGGGTATATTCTCACTCCTCACTGGAAGCCTCATCGATCTATTCAGCGACGGCGCCTACAAGGACTACACCATTGCATTTATTCTCATGTTCGTGTTTATGAGTGGTGATGTAATTGTTTCGTGCTTTTTGAAAGTAAGTAGTAACTTAAGTATCTCTTTAAATTAAATTTGAAGGGAATGGTAAATATCGTATTTAAAGAATTCAAATAATCAGAAATAATTTTAAGGGAAGCCGTTATGCCTTGTGATAATAATATTTTAGGAAATCACATATGGTCATCTGATCTCAAAGTGAAACTGAAGAGAGCTTGTATTATAGTGTAGTCACTAGTAACAATAATAAACTAACTATATTCATATAAACATTCACTTATTTAGAATAATAATCATAAATTTACAGTATTCATCTTCTTCCTGTACACTATGATTTGATAATAAGCAATATCACTTACAATACAATAATGCTAGCACATTCAAAGCAACAACATGACACATGTTAGAACATATATACTTTCCGAGTATATGTGGTTGTTTTAGATGTGTTTTTATTCTATTACCTCTACTGTGTGTTCCAGAATGATTCAACAAAAATGTCAGTGAACATATTGGCTGATGTGGGGACACTACTCACATCTCTGCCTACGTTAGTGTTCATGTTGTGGACCATTGGGGTAGGCCTCTGTACTGGTCTATTGTGGAATTTCCTGTTTTGGCATCTCGAAGACATTTCAGACTTGAAATGTGATGGCTCGAATTACATCAAAACATTACAAGGTCTTGTCAGCGCTATACAAACCTTCTGTGGAGAGATACCCTTCATGTTTGTTTCTGGTGAGAATTTATTTTCTTGTATATTTTTACTACCTTAGTTATGGGTGTACTATTATTTATAAGCTTATCAATGACCAAGTCGAAGTTTTCCTTCGTTCTCAGGGAACTCTTGATAAAGTTAATTGGTAGGTTATGAAACATCTAAGAGTATTTAAGATTAGTAACTGTCGTTTATAAGATTTCAAGAAAAAAAATATAAGAACTTCATCATCATCGTCAGCCTATCTCAGTCCACTGCTGCACATAGACCTCCCCCAATGAGCGCCATCGCGCCCTGTCCTCGACTTGTCGCATCCAGCATCTGCCTGCAGCCTTTCGCCTACCTCGCGTTCTTATATGTGTGGATAAGAACAACTATTTCCAAATATTTAAACCTCAACATTTCATTTCCAGGGTTTATTCTCCGTAAGTTGGGCCACGTGAACATGATGAGTTTAGTGCTGTTCGCGTTCGGTGTCCGCTACATTCTGTATTCATTGCTCACCAACCCTTGGTGGACGCTACCGATCGAGATGTTCCAAGGCATTACCTTCGGCATGTTCTACCCCACGATGACATCATACGCCAATGTCGTCTCTCCACCTGGAACTGAAACTACAGTACAAGTGAGATTTGTTAACATGGTACAAATAAATGTTCAACACACAGTTTTAATGCTAAGCCATCATTACCAAACAGAATTCCTTAAGGCGATTTGTTAGCCTTATTATAATACATTTTTGGCAAAAAATATAAAGACTAACAGAAATATATGTCGCCGTCTCTAATGCAAAGTGATTACTGCAGTTCAAGACCTGTCTAGTCCAAGAACTAAATCACTGATCCCTGTTAACTTTGAGAAGTGTATTAAAACGCCTTGTTTCTTTACAAGTGTCTGCATGAAATATTTTATGTAAAAAATATGTTAATGTAAAACGACAGAAACAAGGCAGTGGCACCTCCGTGATACACGTTTTGTACCTTAAATTAATAATACACTTCTGATACATAAAATTTTCCTACGTTTTATTTGTATTATTTTCATTAAAAAATATTTTTGACTTTAAATTGTTTTTATAAATTTTATTTTTTGTCTTCAATCAATTTTATTTTAAACAATTTTCAGGGACTCGTCGGTGCAATATTTGAGGGCGTCGGTACATCTCTGGGTAGCTTCATTGGCGGCCGTTTGTACGAGACGTACGGTGGATGGAACACGTTTCGTTGGTTCGGCATTGGCGCACTTGTAGCGTCCGTCGTTCACGCGGGGGTTCAGTACGCCTTGAAGGATAGGAACACACACGTCGGACTTACACAAGGTAAAGAAGGCGACTCCGCTGAATAGATGTCTTCTATACACCCCATTTATACTTGTCTCCTCTCGACTACCACTGATTACTGTGAGTACTGCATGCAACACACAATTTGACAAGACTCCACAACATTATCTATCTTTATTATAATGTGAATAGTGAGAGTTATATTTCCAATTTATAGAAAATTCCTCCTTGATTAGCAGCATGTAAGGACTACAGCAAGATTGTCTGCCCTGTTTGTTCATATTTTTTCTACCGTGATGCAGCAGGTCGAGTATCACTGTTTAAATTCAAATAATAAATTACTCAGATGTACTCACACATAGAGTTATATATATTTCTTAATATTAGCATCTGGTATAAAATATGGCAACATCCTACATCCTAAAAAATGACTATTGCTTCCTGCAAGGTAGTCTAAAAGATGACAAATTATGTAAGATATTGAAAGACCAAATTAAAAAAGCAAACGAATAATCAAAAATACCAAGAGGAAAATGCCCTAATATGTCCAGACAATTAAAAATATGAAAATTGTAATTAGGTTAGAATTTATATGAATTAATTTAGAGCGTTTTTCCTAAATTAAAGTTGTAGTAAAATTATTTTGTTATAATTAATCAAATCAGTATAAGAAACTAAGACAATCAATTAATATAATTTGCGGTGACTGGATTTTTTCCAAACAACATACCCTAAGTGCACAAATAACTACATCAGCACCTCACAGTATTTGTTTTCACAGTGTATATTGATAACATTACATTATTGTCACATTCACAAAGTATTCTTTATTTTAACATAGTTTTAAATTTAATACCTACCCATACATTAAAGTTAATTCCTGGCCATGACTGTTATAAAAATATATGATTGCTTTAAGTTCGGGGAAATTTTGAGTCATCATCATCATCAGCCTATCTCAGTCCACTGCTGGACACAGGCCTCCCCCAATGAACCCCATCGCGCCCTGTCTTCGGCCTGTTGCATCCAGCATCTGCCTGCAGCCTTTCGCAAATCGTCATCCCACCGGGCCGGTAATACGCCTGAATTGAAGGCTGCACGAAAGAAAAGGATTATAGAGAAGAAACATCGTCCATAGATAATAACAAATTAGTATGTTTCTTCTGTGTCGTTTCTTCATTACTGAAGATCATGTCTCTGAAGGCGTTTTGCAGCGGTGTGTGACAGTTCTTACCACTTCGCTCGGTTTTTTGCTTTTCTCCGGACAGTCATTGTGGGTAAAACTGTCAGAACAGTTATTTGGTCACACCAGCGGCCAGGTGGTCTGCCGCGAGGTCTTCCTTCAATCTTCCCAACCATAATTAATTTGTCGAGGTTGTCAGCTTTCCTACAGGCAATGTGACCAAAGTAACTGAGAATCCTTCGATAACAAACAGACAAGTCTTGTCATAATATTTAGTATCAATAACATCCTGTTATTGTGCAAATAGCCAGTACTATCGTTTTTATGATAATATAATTATAATATTTACTATTATAATATATTACAAAATTCTAAACAAAACTACATGTATTTAATGCATAATTTTGACGTTATTCTTTGTGATAGCTACTTGATATTGTTTGAAGTCATTTATTATTAAATCTCAGTAAAATTATTTTTTTACCACTCGTAAACGAATTGTATGTGAACTTTAAAGAAAATGACCATACATTAAAATTAAAATGTAATCTATTATTGGGCGTTATAAAAAATGTTTTTTACTATATTATACTTAATATAATCCTATAAATTGATTGATATAATAATAAATCATATCGGCTTTTCTCAATTTAGTATGTGTTTTATTGTTCTCTAAATAACCGTAATTTTCATGTTATGTTCCTGATAACTTAGTTATCAAGATAATATGTACATGTATGTAAATATTCGTACGTCAAAAAATGTTGTTAACAGTCTCGAATTTCCTTTAACATTGTACATTTATTTCTAAGCGTTATTAATTATTGTGTAGGTGTAAATGAAATTTACATATTTTTGTATTTACATTACTTGTCAGACAATCACATCTACAATATATCAGTGACGATAAATTTACTTATATCATTTCCCCGTTTTGTTAAATACGTGCAATGCATACGTTTTGTATGGAGCTAAAACATGATGGCAAAGTAAAACTGTTTATTTATATGGTTAACTTTCTTTGCAAAGTATTAAAAAAAAATCTAGGTATAATACCATTTAGAAGTTGGGTAACAGCTACTAGGTTATTGGTTCAATAGTGCAAAATTATCTAAAAAGAGTTTTTACCGTTTTCTAATAAATTTTGTCTCTACTATTGTTCTATGATTGAAATATTTTCACCAAGAAACCTAACTGCTGCTTAAAAATAACAACTGCCATAGTCATGATAATTTGCACTGTTTAACTAAATATAATCAAAACGGAATTAATGTCTTTCATGACTTGTTAACAAATGTTGAATAAAATTGACACATAGTTTAGATATGTTCATAAAATGTTTCATTAAACATTATAAAAAAAAAAGGTATAATAAAACACTTATATAATTTTATTATTGTGATAAATTGTTTCGAATTCTATGTACCTACTTTGTATAAAACTTAGTCTCAAGCTTCTGTTCTTCCATTTGTATTTATTTTAATAGTATCGGCAAATGTATAAAAGATTGGAATTCTCTTATGTATATTTTTTACGTTATTGATAACATATGTACCTAAAAGTTGACTTCCATATTCCATGTTTTTTAGTTTTCTCAAAATACTTGTACTCGCCCTTACCTAGGTCGTTGTGATATTGATTCACAAGCGATGTTTTATTACAAAATTCAATCAATTTGTATTTTACTAGTAAAAACTGGAAAGAAATTTTCAAAAATATTCAATTATTTTACCATTGTTATGATTTGTATTGGAGTCCTTATAAAGGCATTATTTTGTAATTTATTTCCTATTTATGTCGTATTTTTGTTTTAATAATATTATAAATAATAAGAGAGTGGTGAATGTGGACGGAGCAGGGCAAATCTGTAAGGATAAAAGTATTTGGCACTCGATGCACTCCGCATACATAACCTGTAAGGGATCGGACTTGATTAAATAATAATAATGCTAAAATATAAAGAGATATCATTAGTCAGTCGATTTGTCTAATGTGCGTTGCATGCACATTTTCGGCCCCATTTTTTATTTGTATGTTCCTTTAAGCAGTATTATTTTAATTATATTTAGATTTTTACATTAAATATATTATTGAATGTAAAAATAATGTCGTGTTTAATTTTATTCGATTCCCACTAATAATTGCTTTCCCACTTTAAGTAAAAATGCCATTTGATATACTCTACCAATAAAATAATAAATACAAAATAAAACACTAAGAAAATGAGCGAACAACCAATAACTAGCCAGTAGATGTCACTTCTCAAAGCGCAACTTAACTACGGCCGACACAGTCCACAATTTTGCAAAATATCAGTAAACTAAGTATATTCCAACTTTTTATACACGTTATCAATCAGGCTGTTGTAAAGTTGATAATCGGTATAATTCAAGCGGTACTTATACCGCTAATCCACTAATATATTGAATCGATAAACGTAGTGCCTAACAACCATTTAACGTTTTGTTACTATGTTTTATATTGTTGAGTAATATATAAAAAAAATTTTTTTTTTTCAGGTTATACGTCAATAATTCGTTACGGCCAGAATAATGACGCAGTGTACATATTGGAAGATATGGCTGAAGGCAGCTAACGAAGGCTGTAGGATGCGTTATTAAAATACTAATTCCAATAGACTTCTAATTGTTTAGATATTATAATGCTTGATTAATGTCAATTGTAAAACGTACGTTATGTGATGTATTTATTGAGTTCTGGTTCATGGACGTTGATGTTGTTGTTGCTCAAATTCTGAATATTCTCGTTATAAGGTTTTATTATTTAAATCTTACATTTTTAATTGGAACTTTTAATGGGAAAAAAATAATATTATAGGTGACGTAATCTAAGAGGAAAATGGAGATGTGCACATAATGTATGGATTTTAGCTGTAAATAAATAAAATAATAGGGAATTAAATGTGTTTCTTTCTACATTCCTCTAATTTGAGTTCACCGTTTATTCTTATTAACCTAATCCGTCAACACAATTGTTTTATCTGACATCTTTTTTTATTAACTCTACAATTTAAGCATACATTTTCGATATATATATATTTTCTGTTGACCTTGGAAATCAATGATATAATATTGTATTTCCATAACTACCTCGTTGGCAGAGTGATTGCAAGCGCGACTGCCGATCGGGAGGTACTGGGTTCAAATCCCGGGTCTGGTGCTGGTGGAATTTTTTAAATTAGAATTTCTAGTAGTGACTCGGAGTCTGGATCTGTGCTCGGTGTATGGCGATAGGCTCATCATAATGTAAACGTGAGCGGTGAAACGTTTTAGAGCATTACTCTCCTCTGAGCAATTGAACCCGGTAGGTGGCGCTGCAGTCGATGTGTCACCAAATTTAATTTGCTGAACAATTGACAACATTACACGATGTTAGGCGGTCCATTATATTTTTTTAAATAAACGTGGATGCGTAAGGAGTAATTATGGAATCTCAAAATTAAAAAAAAATATTTTTTATTTAAATTAACATATTTACCGTACCTACATATTGCTTTTCCGGGCTGGACGACGTCTGCCGGGTCCGCTAGTAGATAATATAAAAACGGAAAAAAAATTGTGAGCAGGTTCGCACACGTAACACTCAATATTTTGTTTAATAGAAAATTGATCGAATTTTTCAATTTTCTGGAAATAATTTCGTAAATAATGTATTTTTAACATTAATAACGTGTTTCGATAAATCTCATTCGAGTCCAGTTGTCTTCAGTTCTATTAATTTTTTACTTTTTTTGAGATCCTTCTTTTGTACGAAAATGCAATGCAATGCATCTAATTCATATTTAAAAAAAAGTGCCGAGCTAAGCTCGGTCGTCCCAGGTATTGTTTCTTAAATCAAGATGTACATTTTATGTAACTACCCCCCTCCTACACATTTAAACACTTCACCATACTTTTATAAAAGTTGGTACCGGATAACGTACCTAACCGTTGAAATTAATACTCACTTATTAAATCCGTCATTTCGGTTTGTGCTACAGCTGTTGTGCGCACACCAAATAGGTATATTTGAGTTCAAAAGAATTAACAGTCTGTTGCACCAAACAGGGCAAGATATTTTTTTCGGATAACTGTTCGTAAGTACGTTCTTATTAATTTACCTAATGCTAAGCCAACTATTTACGATTTATCAAACGAACTTCCTTACGTTAGACAATATGTCGTATTTTATCGGAGTACTAACCACGTGGTGTACAGTGAGTACCATGCCTACTCCGTAAGGGACTAGGCATAGTGATATGATCATAATAATTGTCATTAACACATTCTAATATCTAATCTGAATCGATAATTGTACATTACACGAATTTAGTTCCATGTTTCGCAAAATGTACCATATTATAAAAGAAAAACGTGTTAATCTCATAACCCCGAATTTTATCGTTCGTTCATTTTTACCTTTAAATAATTTGTTACATAAAACATATCCAATTATCGATGATTAAATATTACTGCCGCTTTATCTGTTAACGTAAGAGTGAGATATGTCTGTACGTATATTGTCAAGATTACTTGCATCTATATACGTATTCCACGTTTTTCACATAATATTTCTATTTCCCGTTCTTTTCCGTTCATGTAGAAAAATTACTACATCTAATTATAACAACTATACAACATGAATAGATCTAATTATAATAACGGTGCAAAGAAACCTAGGAGTCGTTGAAGTAATGATCAATAAGTTTTTCCTAAACATGCTTGGTCCATCTTAAGACGTGTCGACCTCCTCCATCCATCGAGCACGCTGCCAAACGTTAGTCCATCACATAATAAAGAACAAACAAAAACAATAATTGCGTATATTACTCGTATATGTATGTATTATTGTTGTTTACATATTTTACTTTATATACAGTTATTAACGCAATTATCATTACTATTATATCTTCGCTTTTTTTTTCTTTTCGCAATTATCTTTTTTTGCACCTGCCTTTTAATTTTTGAGATGATCCTATTCTCTATTGACTGGTGGAGAATGCCACTAGGCGTTGAGTTCGCCCATTGTTATGCCTGTATATGGTGTACAACAAAGAATAAATTAATAAATTATTTCATGTATAATGCTAACCCTTACACACTAATATCATTTTGCTTATTCGTGAAATACTTAAATATATATTATCACCACAAACTTTTAGCTATTAAAATATCACGGGCAAGTATGTGCTTCGAATGACAAATTTTTTGTTATTAAGCTCTGTTATATTAGGGGGGGTGTAGATCTTTTATTAACGTCCGTGCACCACCGCGGCGGCGGGTCGAACCCTTCCGAACGTATTTCGGCATAATTGTTTTTCAATGAAGTCTCTTGAAAATTATAAATATATATTAGCTGTGTGTAAATTATAAATTTAAATGACGTTGTTACAGTTGAAAGTATCCGTGCCTCGATAAACATACATGTAATTTCACACATGTCTGACCAGACTATAAACTTAGTTATACTGAAAATATACAATACTAGACTCCTATTCAAATTCAACAAAATATTTATGCAAATCCATTTAAAGTTTTATCTCCGTCTCACTTAACTAGATATGAACTTTTTATTGAACAGGTCTAACGATGATTCCATCCACACTAGCGGCTCATATTCTTCTCACGATATTATTGATTCACTCACACGGTGCAGCGGCGCGCCGTCTCATCTACGACTCATGTAATGTCGAGGTAAATACTGATTTCTTCATTTAATTTAGTACTACAGTCAGTTATTTTAGTAGAATTTCATTTAATTTCGTGTAAGAAAGTTTATTTTTGCCTTTCGTCTATTATTGTTTCGTAAACAAAAAATAATTATATACCTACCTATCTTTACATACATGATTGTCTATTATACCTGTATGTATTTATGTAATGTAAGGTGTTTCGTCATCATCATCGTCATTAGCCTATTAACCTTAGTCCACTGCCGGACATAGGCCTCCCCTAATAAGCGCCATCGCGCCGGCCTTCTTGTCGCATCCAGCAGCCTGCAGCCTTTCGCAGATCGTCATCCCACCATCAAGTAACGTGTTTATTTTTCACTATATTTTGTCTGTATTTAATGATCATTATATCAAAATATAAGGCTTGAAATTGCTCACACAATGCGCTGCCAAGAAAGTGATTGGCTTTATTTCATGATATCATTTTATTCAAGATTTTATTCTCTTTCAGCCGATCTTTGGAAGCCGTCAAATATTGAGGCCAGAGGAAGTACATGATACCTTCACAAATGGTTAGTTACTACATATTATGTATCTTATAAACCCATCATATTGATTAATCACCTTCAGTATTTACTATCAATCAAATTATAAAAAAAATTGTAAATGCTGAATACTTTGATAATGCATTCTTTTTACATTAACTTAAACTAAATTAACAAATAGCATGCAACTAAACTTACACATCTTCAAGAAACTATTGTAGATTTCTGGAGATGTGTATGTATAGTAACTGTAATAAATTAAAATAACAAGGATTTCTCTGTGGAAAGCTTCATGGGTTGAAACACACTTCTTATATATAATATGAGTTTTTGTTTTAGGTTTGTTTTGCAAAATTTATTTATATAATATAATGTCCTATAATTATTTTGGTATTTTATATACAGATTCTAATATTGAAAGGGAATTCTATGGATCTAATTTACTACAAAGCATGAATCAGATCACTCTGCTGCTTTTTGATCTCGCAGATACCATGAATTTTATGCATAGTATGCTAGAACCTGGAGACATTATCTCCAATGAAGTTGGCACATTTGATAATGACAATGGTGAAACAATTGATGAAGAAGGTTCTACTGATGAGATTTCAACAGATACGGATGATAAAAATCATCCAGTTAACCTTGGCGGTAGAGAAGATGGGTCTGGAAATAATGGCGAAGACGATTTTGATGATGAAGATGAAGATGACGATGATGACGGTGATGAAGCTGATCATGAGGATGAAGACGAAGCATCAGCTGATGATGAATAAGGTGATGAAGAAGATGATTATGATGATCACACTACAGACGAGACGAGGCGAAATGTTATTGTAAATGGAGTGTGTAGAGAAATTTGGATGTAGTGATTGGGAAGACTTCAGATTCCTTATTCAATGTACTTCTTCACAAGAAACCACCTGTGATGTAGTAATTTCTTTCCTTGCCAAATTGTAATAACACCTTTTTTTCATATCCTTTTTATTTCTAATATCTTTATTCTAGAAACGTTATATTTTGTTATGTTTGCATGAGTAATAAACACTTTCTGTTATATTAAATGGTTTTATTGTCATTACTCAGTTTTCTAAAAATATATTATTTACTGGTCCTTAACATTATTCCTCAGTTTCTACATAAATATTTTTTTTATTTCAGTACCTAGTAGTATTGAATCAATCAGGAAAGTAGATAATGTCATACTGTAATTTCATCTGATTTGACATTTACATATTTCGGTAAAATAAGTGATTATCGAGAACAGTTCTTTTAAACAATAAAAGCTTTCATGTAATTTATAGCAACCACGAGTAGCATCCGTTTAATAATGTAGTAAAAACTAAATGCTACCTATTTAATAAGTACCTTCGTTTACATACTTTTTGACTAATATTTTTTTCTATTGAATTTGAAAATGACAGCTTTGACCCACGTTCTTTGTTTTTTTATTTAACATTGGCAAGAATTCCAGTCTTATCCTTACATTTGTTCTCCAGTCGACTGAATAATCAATTCGCGATCTAATACAATAGTTATAAATAATATTATAGTCCTTAGAGCACTGCAGGGGTCTGATATATTTTAATGTTTGCAATATATATTAACCAACGTAAGCAAGTTAGTGCTCATTTAAATTTTAAATAACTCAAGATAATTATTGCAAATAAGTTTATTAAATACGTATTCTATATTATAACGTTTATGTAATTAGGTTTTATAGTATGCATTATATCAAATATATTAAGATCATAATTCTAAAAACAGGTTTTAATAATTGAAAATAAAATTTGAAGACTTTTCTCTACCATAATGATTAGAATTATTTAAACTATTGATATTTCACTTCCTCTTACAAAAATTATGTAGGTATCAGTAGACGATATTGTCTCTAGCATCATCTAATAATTGTTATTATTCTCGCTGTTTGATAAGAGAACGACATTATTTATCTGTGGTGATATTTTCCTCCCACAGTTAGTGAAGGCATAGATAAAACAGTATTTTGGTGAATTTTATTTTAACAAAATATACCCATAGCAGAAATAGACTGCCTCAATAACGCAGTCCTTCATAGCAGTTTTGTACAGTGGATACGCTGGAATATTGTTGAGGAAATGGTTGCCACGACTCGAGACTGATATTCTATGGCTTGCGATGTTTCATAATATGTGTATTGTACGACTAGTTACTTTCAAATAAATGCTGTGTAAGATGTGACCAAAACTACAAAGGGTCGAGGTCCAGACATGGGTTCCAGACTAAGGTAAAATATTGGAAATGTTTTTTCTTAGCATTTGATAGCAATTTCCAAGACATTGATACGATATACGGAATTTATTTACGTGTTGCCAAATCACATAACCTTATTGGTCACTCTCTATTTTGTAACATTCTGGGTTTGAAACTTCATCTTGATATTTTCATTTTTTTTTCCGTGCCATTCCATTCCGCTCTGTTGTTATAAATTGAGTATGTTCAGTCATGCAGCCTTCACTACAAGCGAACTCTGTAATCACTCCTGGGTGTTAATCAATTACTACAAAACTGTGAAGAATTACTATTAGAGGCAATGAATTATTGCAAACAATTCATTCAGCAATAATTGAGACTCGAAACGTAACTGGTGAAATGTGGGAGTGTACTATACTCCTCTGCCTACGCCTTCGGGAATTACAAGCGTGATGTTACGTTTTTTTTTCATTAAAAAACGTACATATAATATTAAGGCTCCTATTATAAACTTAATTTAAACACTGTGTTAAAATTCAATAAATGTGTGAATGAAGATATATCAACAACCTTAACATAACAATACACCTGCCAATTGTTATGGTAATTTTTAAGAGTAATTCATATTTCTAAATCATTGCTGCTGTTAACCAACAGTTTTTTATAACAATTTATTCAATCTTGCCTGTTTAGTTCTTATATGTGTAGTTTTTCACTGATCTATTATGATGCCATAGTGGTTTTGCTAGAAAATACTAGAACATCTAAATATTTAATTATAATTTGTATAAAATTGCAATGTTTTATTTTGCGTCAACTGTAGAGTCATTTGGGTCAACTGTGCGCACTTCTGTCTTTCAGACCTTCCTGTGTTTTAAATATTAACTCTAGATAAATAATAAAATAATTATTGAATACGGCATTTATTCATCTATAATTGAAAACAGAAAGTGAACTAAAATGAAACTGTATCTTTATATAATAAGAAATTATAGAGAAAAAATTGGAATGTGTTCACTTGCCTCTTATTGTCTGTATCTATGTGCACCACTGTGGGGTAAATAAATACATTCCTTAGTATAACACAAAAATAATTAGAAAACAAATTTTTTTTTTGTCAACACATTTCTCGAAGTTCTTACTACTTACTACTTATTAATTTTTAGATGAATCTTATTTATCGTAATCACAAAGTTCAGTCAGGTTATACCTTATTAAGTATTGCTTATTTTCAGCTAAATAGAGATCATAAAGAACACCAAAAATTAAACTAGTTTCAACAACCATGAAAAATAAAAACAAAGGACTATAATTAACAATTTCTAGAAATCAAATAAATTTAAAACTGCAGTCAGTACCTACTTATTTAGTAAAAAGAAACAAGATAATGTTTGTTAGAATATTTCTGCTGCTAATTGTCAATGCAATTATCACACACAAAAGTGCCTTTTTCATAAGCAATGCACTGTTCGTGCCACTGTTCATCACAAGCACTACACTTGATCCATTCTTCTGTCGGTGGCTCTTCATATATTGCTATACAAAGTGGACAGTGGACGATAGTAATCTTTTCCTTTGCCTTGGAGGTGCAAGGCCTCTGACTATTTTTGTTAACTTTTCCTTTTTTCTGTAACAAAAATGTATTAGTACCTTCAAGATGTTTACAAAAAACTTATTCACTGGATTAATTAAGACATTTTATAATTCTAAAATATTATTCATGGGGGTAAGTGCACACACTTACCCGCACACACTTTCCCTAGGAAACCAAAATATAATTAAATGTTGATACAAGTTTAGCAACCAAACAGAATCTCAAAGTAACTTCATACGAATTTAAAAGGATTTGCTCATTATCAAACAAAATATTATTTACCATTACCGAATAACAAACTTGAATGTGACAGGGTTTGCCAAAATGCCAAAAATTACTATTGAAACTAGAAAATTTAATATATGCGAATTAAAAGTAAGGGAACGGTCACGCGGCGTAGTGTCATACCACAATTAGGTTGACTATCTGGCGTCCTTGTTTCACCAGAATGAACCACCCATCCTCCGCAACCCTTTCCATAGATATCCACACTGCGTTCACTTACCCACTGCACACAGTTATCCCGAATGACCCTATTAGTTGACCATTCATTATATTCTTTAGCTGATAGTTGAGATATGTTGCTACATAAATTACACCAAACAAACAATTCCACTGGTAACCTCTATATCATATTTTATTATGACAGCATGTGTTTGTCACGGATGATATTTTGGTAAGATTGATAACATTTTATTTGATGGATGTTGCCTTTTTTCTCAATTATTTTTAGAATAAAAAAATCGACCATTTGTTATTCCACGGTTGGAATATGGGTCTCCTCTCATATTGAGAGGGTTAAGGCCATAGTCTGCCACGCTGGCCAAGTGCGGGTTGGCAG
>DWME01003065.1:0-19196 GCA_018244795.1 Parelbella ahira ahira | reverse complement strand
AAGAAGTCATGTATTTAAGTCCTGGCGCGAATATTTTTACAATAATATGCGTTAGGATTATATAAAAATCAGGATGTTCCAGTATTAAATAAAGTTTTTCTCTTAGAACAACCAGCGTTACGGCCAGATTCTGCCACATTCTCCAACTGTAGTTTGTGCAGGCGTCATATATCAGAAAACCTTATAAACAACTCTAAGGCATACATCTTTGTTCATGTTGCTTCTTCACGATGATCTCCTATTGTTTCGAAATTATCTTCGAATACGGAAATCTGTGGTGGTGGCGTGATATGAAATATTATTTCGAACTGCAACTATAGCGCAGAGCCGTGTAGAGCCGCGTAGAGCCGTCACCCCTCTATCATTTGTCACAGTCAGCGCGCAAGATGAAAGCCTGGGACAAACCGCTCGCTTCACGACTCACTAGCCACTGCGGCTGGTGTTGCACTGGGTACGGTATTATTTTTATTAATTTCTTATTAACATTACGCCTGTAATCGCTGAAGAGCTAAGCAGGTGGTTTCACCAGTTGCCTTTTACGTCCCGTGGAATAGGTGGTGAGCTTATTGCCATACATCGAACTCAGATCTAGTCTGGTCGGTTCTGGGTACGATCGGTTGGGTGCTATTGGAATTTTCTTTTTTGAAATTTCTAGTCGTGCCTCGGATTCTGAATTTGTTATATATGGCAATAGGCACACCATCTATTACATAGTTGTATGTAGACGTTACTGAGAAAATATGGATAAATACACACCTCTACTTACCTTTTCCAGGATTACAGGCGTGATGTTGCGTTTCATATCCGTATTTTGGTTCAAAAATCACCATTTATATCGCAATGATACTTAGTGTTCTCTGCCTACCCCATAAGGAACCTAACGTAGTGGGTGTTTATGTTTTGATAACTTTGATAAGTGTAGACGATACCATAGAAGTTCTCCGGACGGTAGTTGCTGAAATTTCTTAATGTCTATATACGAGTAGCCCCATGTCAATTTGCATGACAAAAATTACACTCTGTTATGGACAAGGAAATGTCGATATTTAATATCAAATAAAGTAACCGATTACAGTTTCCGTATTGGCATGGTTTGTCTTAAAACTAATAAATGTTACAGAGAATTTATTTTTACTGTATCTTGCCCTTATCCGTTGGAAGCAGCCATTAATACGCCATATTCCTATTTTATTGTCCCCATGACTTTATCGCGATGCCTTCCCGATATCCGTTCTATTATTGTACGGATAAAACTTTGATTTGATTCCGGACAAGTTCTGTGGTCCAACAAAAGACTTTATTTGCTTCTTTGTGCCGCAAACTTTGGCGAGATATCGCCGTAGAAATTCTTTAATAAAGTGCTTTTTAAACGCTGCCGCGGCTGGTTTCTTTATTGCAAACTTGGTAATTCGCGATGCAATTGAATATTACATTTAAAACTGGCTATTTTATTGTACATAAGAATTTTTTTCATGTTTATATTTTATCATGTATTCGTGTCTACAGCTGTTTTTGTTCAAATATGTAATTGTAAATGTAATTGTGTAGGGCTGACGATAACTATAATTTGTGTTGTATAGCAAACAAAAGTATTTCTCAAAGTAGTTACTAAGAAGGAACAAAGGAGTCGTAAACGTTGGGTCGGATTTGTAGAGATTTTTTGCGTTTATATCCTCACCTTAATTACACTGCTGGGTATCTTGCCGTTTTCGGTGTAGGTAATATATCAGATGCCTAGTCGTTAGGCTGTCTAGAACAATATACATACGTACCTACATACATATCGTCATACCTATCTTTCATATGCCTAGACAGAAACTATGTATTTCTGTCTGTTATATCATGGCAAACATCTTTCCCGTCTTCTACATTCATTAAAGTCATATCGTCTCTAAAAGGAAATTTTGACCTGGTTTTCGTTTAAAACATCTCCAATGTGATGAGGGATCAAACTGGCTAGAATTATGCGAGTACCGAAGTAACGCGAGTGTGTGGCGTTAGAAAAAACACGTCTAGAAAAATATATTTTTTTCCCCTAAATCGCTTAAAAAAACAAACGTTGTGATACAGAAAATATCAAATTGGATCCATTAACACCCTCGTTGCTAGTGATTTGATAGCTTTGTGTAAAGTCTGCGACCCGCTTCATTTTGATTGATGACGCAAAAGTTAAGTTTTATATCGTACGCTTCGGTGTGTTTTAATAAATTACACCGGATAAAATATAACGCGTTGATGAACAACTTTGAAAACAGATTTTCCGATATTTTTGTTTCGTGATTTGTCGAAATTTTACAAATTTGTTTTCATTTGTTAGAATGAATAGTGTGTCAATTATTTGTTGGAGGCGACTCTCAGATCTTAGGTATTGTATTTTACGATTTGGTTATTGTATTTTTTTTTTTGACACTATACGATGTAATAATGAACAATACGAAATGAAAGCTATCATTTAATTATAGTATTTTAAATCCAAAAAAAAAACCTAACATCACGCCTGTAATCCTCGAAGGGGTAGGCAGAGGAGTGTAGTATACTCCCACGTTTCACCAGTTAGGTACCCCGTAAGTACCATAGAAAACAGGTGGTGGGTCTATTACCATACATCGGGCAAAATTCCATACTCCGAGTCACTACTAGAAATTCTAAATTCGAAAAATTCAATAGCACCCGACCTGGGATTTGAACCCAGGAGCTCCTAATCGGTAGTCGTGCTTGCAACCACTCGAAAAAAGAGGCAGTCAATTTCTCTCTGCCTACCCCGTAAGTAACTAAGTAATCTCTTCATTTTCTCTTTCTATAGATTTATTGCTAAATACCATTAAAATAAAATAAAGGAACATAAGAGACCTCGCTTGAGGATATACCTATACATATTACATATATGCACATATGTATACAAGAACTTTTCCTCAAAACTATTGTCACTATTATCAAGGGAATTATTTTTCAAAATTACTCATATAACACGTAATAAATGTAATTAATACAGATATAGGTAATATCAGAGTTCATGTAGCGCCACGCCCGTGGTAGGATAAGCGTTACCTCGCGTGATCTGTCCGTTGCACCGCCGCGGCCGCACTGGCTTCGGTAAATTAATTCTAGCCCTCGTGACTAAGTGTTCGGTTCCGGCTTCGTGAAAACAGTGACAATTAAATGTTTATCAAGTCTAATTGCTTTGTGTTTTTATAAATCAGCTCTTTCTTTGTTAACGAGAACAATTTGGGTTATCGGATAACAAACGTGGTCATTGAGTACTGTTAATGACTAACACAATGTGTTCTTTATGTAATTTTGGGATATACACCTGATATTTCACCTGATAATTTAAGCAAGTAAGGACGTAATAATGTGATTGCGGAAATCTGATTTTTGAATTTTTATCCTTCAATCAGTATGAGACAAAGTCGGTACTTCTTAAGTCCTTGGGTGGGCTTGGTGGCTATTTAAAAAGGCATTTCTACCACATAAGAACTCATGTGCGCAGAACTCTACGAAATCTCAACGCTTAACTTAGTTTGAAAGCTATATCAAGGATATAAATAATCATTCAGTTTTTTTTCAAACAAATTATATTTATTTAAATCATAACTAAATTAATTTCTGGGCAATTGTTTTAGTGGTTAGTAAACCTAAATTCAAAGCTGCTGTTATGAGTTCGATTCTGAGCCAGGAAAAATTTTAGTAAAACTATGTAGCTCAAAATTTTGATCTATGCCTAAAGGTAAAATGATGTAGTCAAATATGTATTTGAATATTTATATTGGCGTTCATTGGGGGAGGCCTATGTCTGGCAGTGGACTGAGATGGGCTAACGATGAGGATGATACATATTTATGTGGTGTATGACCATCGTAACACGGACTCTACCTAGATCGGATGTTGAAATACTAAAATACACTGTTATAATAAAGTGTATTAATTATACGTGTTCATTATATCGTTGGGTACTAAGCGCCTTGTATGTGACATAATCGATAGCCGCAGTTTACAGGGATTGGATTTGATTCAATCAAGCATTGTCCACGTGTAATAGATATCAGATTATAGGGTTACATGTTTCCATTCGCTGTAGCATTTACATGTTCATCTCTGTGTTTTATAGAGTATTGAGGATGATGGTGATGATAATGGCGATAATGACGATAATAATGATAACGATAATAATGATGATAATCATAATATTTGTTATGTACGTACCATATACAATCCAAGTTTGGTTAAGCGACATCTCTTCAATTTGTTTTTTTTTGTAAAGTTGTTTTAACGTAATGCAATGTAATGTTACTAGCAGAATATGCTCAGCAATGACACAAATTGAAGCCAATTATTCCAACTTTATCTAAGAAAACTGTCTGTTTAAAAAACATAAAAAAATACTCTGTATGTAGTAAAAGTAAGAAATCTGTTACTAAAAATAAAATCGTCTATTTCTAACGTAATAAAAGCTACCGTAAGGAGATTTGGAACCGAAGAAATAGTTGAATTCAGTAGCCAATGACCATCTAAAGCAACCAGAAACATATTTTATGGTAAACGTCAAAAGGGATCTAAATGAAATCTTCGGGTAACAGAAAAAGTCTTCTTTATGCGCCTACGAGTCCGCGATAGGTGCGTTTTAGAAACCATAACGAGAGAGTCCCGTAGGAAATAAGTAGCGGCGACACGTCCCACAGGTACAGCGGGGTTAAGTCGGCCGTCTTTACACCCGCTTTTATTATTTTTGTATTACGTTATCACAAACAAATCCCTTCGCAGCTTTGTTTTGACTTGTATTATAGTTAGGGGAGAGTTGTTAGCTACGAAATAAATATCGTAGTTTATTACGAACACAACGTTCTACGTTATCATCAAAGTCTACTGCTTTCAAATAGTAATTTAGCAATTCCTGCAACTTTTTATGCTCTTTATATTGTTTACTATTCTTATTAAGTATACATATAGATGAGAAGTGATCGATAGGTATTAACGGACAAAAATAATGATGTATTTGTTATAAATCAAATATTAGTTAGTATTCATATATAACGAGCACCTACCCCTTTCGAAGCTAATAGGATCCGTTGCATTGTTAATTTTGAGTAAAGGAATAGATATTTCGGTATAAAGAAGGGAAAGCTGCATAATTTCGGGAACGAAGTGGGGAGACGTCGCGTGCGACAAGTGACAGGACGCGCGACGTGTTCGGGTAAGCAACTGTGCGACTGGTATACAGCGACTGAGCATAATTGACACTTGATATATGTATATTCGGGTTAGTACAAAATCCTAATCGCAAAAACTGTATGAATTATATATATTGTACATCGCATTGTGGTTACTAAACGTAAAGGAGTATATATGTATATGTAGTAAGTATTAAATCTATAAAGGAGATTTCAAACTACCACGATTCTGTGACAGTTCAACTGACAATGTTAGCTGTGTTGTAATAATTTTTATTATATCGTCACGTCATATTCCTTAAGGGGTAGGCTGAGTGCCAAATATCTCTGTCCTTACGGACATGACGTGCTTATTCTACATTCATCTCTCAATTCATACACGCACGCCGGGTTCAGAGATTTCCGACTCAACCAATATTACCTATTAGGTCTAGATAGGTAAATCTTGGTCTCACTCATAATCTACATCCATCAGCATTATATACATATATGTATGTTTTATCATAATTTCATAGTTAGTTGTTCCGAGTGAAAATATAAAGTAGACATTTTTGGTGAGCACTGCTAACACATTTTCAAACAAAATTCAAAGAAAAACAACACGCACGTTACACGGTTTTTAAAAACAAACCCTATTTTATAATAATCGCTTCACAAGTTTTTAATTTCTTTGTGTAGGCAATTTCACATGAACGTTACCGCAACATGCGAACTTTCATGACGTGAAAAATTCAAAGCAATAATTAAGAATTTAAAAAGTACATAAAATAATTCACCAACTATTAAAACTGATAAAATTTGCAATGACCGTGGTTTTTATTGGTTTACTCATCAATATCTACTTCATACTTTTGTATTACTGTAACTATTGTGTTAATAAGAGTTATCATCATTACCATCACTAACGAATGCGGAAGTCTTCTCAGGAATAAAATTCACGACAATATAAATAAGACATGAAATATTAATTTGTATATTATTACATGCGTGCTTCATGACCAGTTATTCAATTTAAACATTTCATTACTTTAAACAATTAACGTTTACGGTGGGTTTTGTGTTTATCACGATATTACGAATCGTATTGACTAGTTAAATAACACATTTGCATGTCTGCAGGAAATTATGCCTTTAACATAATTAATACACGCTGTCGGTCCACAAACACTCTGCGCAAACAAGCTCTGTCATTACTGGTACACATATACATATGTATTTTATGTCGACTAATCATTAATTTCTTGTACAGCTTCATATAACCAAAGCGGTGATATCGCGTGAGTAACAACATACTTAGACAAGTGTACCGCGTCAACTTATTTAGAGTTCTATTGTCACAATTACCGCACTTTATATTTATCAAAAATATTTCGACCTACAAGCCTTTCGCAAGCACAAATATTGAAGCTGAATGCGACAAGACCAGATCAGCGGATGATGTTAATGATGAAAATTATAGTGACGATGATGAAGACAATGAAGATGATCTATATTTCAAATGATAATTCTACCAACATATATTCCTTATCACTATATCTAACTACAATTAAACGAAGTAAATATTATATTAAATTATATTTCATGTACGTGCTAAAATTATTAAATTGAAATGAACAACGCGAACACGATCCAACATACTGAAAATTTGTAAGCGTAAATTAAATAAAATTACTCCGCAAATTCATTGTAGCGAAAATGTGTAGATACAATTGAAAAAGAGTATAGGGGTATTGAAAAGCAAATCTGGGGAAACAATGATAAAACATTTGAAATGTTTACATATCCTAAACCGTGAAATTAATTTGTATATATATACATCATTGAATCGGGCTTGAGAGAGCTGAAAGGATATTTTAATTGAGATTTAATTGGTTGACTGAAACCCCTTTTAAGATTTCTACATCCCGTTATTACAGGGGCTGATATGTCGATGATTACAACTAGAAGAATTTCGGTGCAATTTCATCACAGTTACTATTGCCATTGACACTTTGTACATAGATTCGAAAATGGCTAACAATAGCCTTTGTTAGAGAGAAATTGTTAAGAACTAAAAATGTCTTAAAGTACCAAACTCTCTTAAGCCTCGTTTCATTTTTCTCAGGACGTTTGACGGCCGACACTGCGTTTCATTATATGCAGCTTAGCGGCAAGGAGTAAATAAAGCACCCATATTGCCAACTCGGGTTCTCACGAATTCTATCCACCACGCGAGCTCCGAGCATAATCCTCTTTTTACGATTCTAGTCGTCTACGGAGAATTTGAAATGAGAAAAATAACCTCAAATTCATTGTGAGGCGACTTGAGGTTGGTATCATGTTTTGAATGAATGAATTTTATTATGAGCTGTAAAGGAAAGGTGAGCTTATTTTTATTGTATTAGATTTTGTATATTGAGCTTTTTTCGTATGAAACGTAAACAAAGAAGGTTATAATTTAATTGGATACAAAACGTTTTGACTACAGGGCGTAAAATCATGGCACTCCATATTTTAAGGTGTTTCATTACTATGCGTCGAAATTCCATAGATCAGTATCTTTGACGTCGAAATAATTTTCATGGTCACCATTAAATAATATATCACCTACTAATCATCATTATAAATGTCTGTTAGAAGCCAAACAATAGAATCTTATGTGACAATTTGTGTTTATTTAGAGTTTACTGCCAAATACATTTACATAAAGCAAACATTTACAACCACATCGACGATGGAGAGAATCTATAAAACCGTATGTAAACGAGTGTTATCGTAGTTTTTATTTATACAACTGATTGTGTCTTTGCAATACAGTTTTATGCTCAGCGATAAATCGCTTGCTCTTATTCCTAGAAGCGCTGGGAACACTGCGTGGAGACATCGACTCATATCAGTTGCAATAAAAATGTTTTATGTTAGTGGCTAATAAATGACATCAGCAAATTCAGTAAGACAATATGAGAGGCGCTGTGCATCCGTTTCTTCCTTTTATATTTCCCCCTCGCAATCATTGTTTCGGTTAAGACCGGGGGCGCCAAGCCGACGCTTTTGGCAGACGCTCTCTCGATAATATTCCCTTGTTTTTGTTAAGCTCTCTCGCCGAATGTAGCGCAAATATATTTCTAATTGAATTGGGTCATCCATGGAACCGTACAATTGTAAATGACATCTGTTAATAGCGTTTTTGTGTAGCCGTGAACCGGTTAATGAGCGCTTTCCTGTTAACGCCGTGGAAAATCTTGGCATGGGCCGCAACGTGTAATCTTATTGACGGCATCTGGTAGCTTAGGATCCTTACTGTATCTAGTTGAGATACACATTATGTCGGACTTCGACAAGGCGTATCTTTTCTGTTTTACAATATTCATTAGGACCACAACAATCACCCACCATAATCACCCTGTTGTACGTTTTCTCCGAAAAAACATCTTATTGGCATTAAACTCCATCAACTCCTAGTAATGTTGTTTCATCGACGCCATAAGCTAATAAGTCAAATTACGTATGAAAAAACTGTAATAATATTAAATTGAAATACCTATATGTATATTATACTATATCAATGATGTCGCGATGCGCACAGCATTGTTAAGATTGCCTCAAATTTTCCAAAAATCAGCACATGTAGTACATAGTTACTTATAATGTTCTCTACAACGTGTGAAGTCTGTGAATTCATACTTGGCCATCGTGGCACACTATAGCCTTAACCCTTTTCATTCTTAGAGAAAACCCGTATACAACCCACAACAGTTGAACCCAAATAAGGTCGTTGATGATGATATCTGCTGTTAAGCTTTTAAACCTTGCAGTACCTACATACCGTTATCACGGTACGTCTGGTACAAAGTTAATAAAACGCTATAGCACAAGCTTTTTTTTAGTAATATATTTAGCAAACATGTGCAGTTAGCACATGGATACGTGTAACTAAGTTGAAATAAATTAAAACTTCAATCTGGTGGTTGCTCGCAAATGCTTTGAAGGATTAAGCTGGATATCCTGCGCTTGTAATTACGTCCGCGCGGACCATGGACGAGTCGTTTGACAAAAATTGTACAAGTGAATGACTTTCTCGGTCAATTTAAACCAGATATTGACGAATGTGTGAATGGAAATAACTTAATTTAGGACTAATTTAATTTACTCTTACTACTGAGATAAAAATAAACGACTTCTCTTAGTGTTTGTAATTATCAAATAAAATAATATATTGTGCTTTAGTAAACCCACCAAAAATTTCTTTATCAGACAACTTATTTTTTTATTACAATGATACATGTACGCAAACGTTAATGGTGTAATATGGGAGTGTACTACATTCCTCTGCCAACCTCTTTATAGATGACAAGCGAGTTGCTACCTCTAATAATACTTTATTTCAAAAATTGGGTTGAAACTTGTAACTGTGTGTGTGGGTACGTGCGTGCGCGTGCATACGTTTGTGCGTGTGATATATAGATGATATTTATTTAAGAGACTTACTGTTATAACAACTCTGCAAAGTTATCACTCATACCCACAAAACACGAACTATTTGAAGCTCTTTCACGAACTTGTAAATCTCTTCATTGTTTGCAGAGCGCTCGCGAGCTCTCGCGAGATTGGTTTCACTCTTTTACGGAGCCTAAAGTTATTGTTCTACAGCCTCACGTCATCATTCAACGTCATATATCTAACAAATGCGAACACTTACCGCGTATGGGGTGGCCGTAAGTGTTTTCCATTAACCATCAATCGTTGCACCCGAATTCATAATGATAATGTGTCAACGTTGTTTAAGCTATGACATTCATTACACAAATGTTGAGTCCGCCGGATTTCAAAAGAAAATTCTAAATAATGAGTAAGGTGATTAGAATGTGGATATATGGCACTAGGTGCTCTCTGGCTACCCCGTAAAGGACCTGACATGATGATATAAAAACTCAAGAAAATTACTATACAATAACTATTACGAACTTGATTGATGTTACTATCAGTCCTTTTCTCGCTGTCCTGTTACCAGTTGGTATTCACTAATTGTTTTATAAAAAATAATTCATTAACTGATTCACAGTTCTATCGCTATAATCCTATCCTGTCCAATTCGGACAGGATCACAAGTAGGTACCTATGGACACGACCACTTGTGACTGCTACCTGTTCTTTGGCTGCTTTCTTCCTTGGGACCACACATTCTATGACATAAATGATTGTGCGCAAAACCTCTTAGGGGTAGCCTGTAGAAGGAGACTTAAACAGGCTGATGATTATGATGGCGGACAGATTGAAGCGTACGAAAAGATTTTTTTCATGTGTAGACATTGCTACTGTTGTTATTTTATTATGACAAATGCGCTGATTTTCTGCACTTCGAAGTATAGCAGCATTTTAGTTGGTAACATTGGTCACCCATGTAAGGTTCTATATAGTTCTGTATAGACAGCTCTCTATTTTATATAGTTACTATGTTTCTTTTCCATTGATCACTAAATATATAACCTAATGTATTTGATAAACAGTATCAGACTATGTCCAACAGTGGAATAATTTATCATTAAAATCAGAATGACAATGAGTAAAACAATAGATATGTGTATTTTCCGCATTGTATTTTTGTGTATTTATTACTTTTGTATTGAAAAAAAGGTTTCAAATTATGTAAAACTACGAGGAACTACTGCAACAAAAATGTTGCCTTTCATGTAGAAATAAAAAAAATATTGTCGTGTTTAAGTACCACAGGGATGCGGTGTGATACATGTACTTAAGGGTCCTCAAGGAGCCCTTGGACGGATAAAAAACTCTATCAAGGGTTCGTTGTAAACAAAGAGCGGGTGCAGTGTAAAAGATAATAAACAAAAGACGTATTTTCGTTCAATCTTGCAGCGATATTTTTCAAATTTAACTGCATCGAAGCACTTAAATACGACTCGTCATCAGTTTTTGGAAGAACTTTGCTTTTTCGTCATATTTCACTGGTCATTAATCATATTAAAGGAAAACAAATTGGTGGCTCTAGAATGGCATATATTACTTTAATTTGATTGGAAAGCTAAATAATGCTAAAAAAAAATTTAAACAAAAGAGAATCAATTTCTACATAAATTAGAAATCACACTTCCTGTCTATATAATTATATCGACACGCAGGACCTTTATAAGGTAGGCAGAATTCTCGAAACCCGGCGAGCATGTATGAAGAGTGAGATATTTGGAAAAAGAGCATTAGAACTGTAAGGATAGGGTTTGGCACGCGGCGCTCTCTGGATGCCACTTAAGGGGCATGTCATGTATATAATATTAAAAGAAACAAAGTGTGTTATCAAAAATATAATAATATGTACACGTGATATGCAAATCGTATACACATAAAACCGTCAGTCTAACGAGCGCATGGAGCACTCTCGCAGCCCCTGTCCCAACATCAACCGTTAATTAAAGTAGGCAGCAGATATTTTTTAAAACGTGTTTACCCCGGCCTTGTACATTTGCGTAGGTAATAATCAACCCCTCTGAAAATTTGGTTTAACGCGAGCTCGTACGAGACTAGTATTTTGAGTCGAGGCAATATTATGTACTATCGTTGCCTTATATCGGTACACCGTCAGTGTAATTCGGGTAGATTTTTTATTTAACAGCGAGTATTTATACATTGTGCTATAATTTTAGTTTTTAGGGGAGAGCGACCTTAAGCCGCTTGTTTAATAGTTTTATTTGTTAGAACTAAACTGAGGATTTTTTTAATAAAATATATACTTGTATGTATGTATATATTATGTTGATTAACTTGTTAGTCGAGGGTTACTTTGTAGAGGAAATAAATAGACATTAAGTTCACAAACTGTGTAAAACAGTGAAGTATATATAAATAAATATTGCCTCATTTTCATCAGTGACCCATAGTTTTGCGCTTTTCCGGATTTTCGATTACGTGACTCTTTTTACACTTTCTGTTGAAATATCATGAAGTAGAGTGAACAATGCGAAGAGCTGAAGATCGAGCTCAGTGGCGTGCCATTGGACACGCCGTATGTCCAGCAGTGGACGAAAGTAGGCTGATGACGATGACGATGACGATGACGATGGTGGTGGTGATGGTGATGATGATGATGATGATGATGATGATGAGAGTGAACAAGTCGTTGACATAAGAAAATTGCAAGGCAACGACAATATTTGTAACCTCCGACCCAATTCTATGTCAACGCTGATATATTAAAAGCTCTCTTTGCTATCACAGGGTTTTTATGTAATTCGTTGTTACTGTTGACTGACTGCCTCGTTGGTCTAGTGGCTTCAAAATCGAGTACTGAGCAAAAGATGATGTGTTCGATATCTGGTTGGGAGAAACTATACTTTGTTCTCTAACTTGAAACTCCCAATAGTAGCACGAAGTGGATCTGAGCAGGGTTATGCCAGTAGGGTCATTCCTATTACATGGGACGTAACTAATGAATAGATACAATGACACACTCCTCTTTATACCCCTTCGAGGAAATACAGTCGTGATGTTAGGTTATATATACTGCTTTCTCATATAAATATACTAATTCTATCCGAACCACATGTGTGAATTAGATCTGGGTGGGTCACTGTGTCTGAAGCCACGAGGCAATTAATTAGGTAACATGTTAGTGGACGCTTGTTCAAGCTACCTCGAGTAGATGGATCGATTATTTCTTTGAAAGAAACGTTTTATGATTAATTCAGTAAATGTTTATTGAATATATATTAATATTCAATATTATTATGTAGTTTTAATACAATTTTTGCTTATCCCTGCGCTGCGCAGGCGGTTGGGGATCAAGTCATTGTTTATATTTAGTATCTCCATACGTACTATATTGTCACGCCCTGTCGCTTACGGTTTAGACCGAGGTCACCGAATACCAAATGTCTCCATATATTTATATATGTATGTACATATCACATTTTACTCTACATATCTCAGGAATATTCTTTGTTATTACGATAGAGCACGGCAAATATTTGACAGAAAATTATGCTCTAACAACGCCCCACTCATTGGATTTCGAGAGAGTTTTAAAATAACGAGATACGAAATAACGAGTTAGGAAAAGTTGTCCCAGTTGCTGCTGCGACTCTAGTTAGAGTTTTAATTATCTTTTCGCACCCCATACTTGCTATCGTTAAAACGAAAATAAAAAAATCACACAAATGAGACTTTTCTCTCATATCTGAGCTTCACTTACCTAAATGTATTTTTGCAGTTACAGTTATAATATGCTGGCTATACCAATCGGCGTTGCCAATGTAGAAATAGTAATATATTATATTACACTTTTAACGTAACAACTATCCATCACGATATTTTTTTTTTCATTCCAAAAAAAATATAATGTAATTATAGAATCTTAGATCACTCTGAAACATCCTGTCACATTCAATGATAATTCTGTAAGTTCTTTGTGTTAGTTCTTTGAGCGTATTTTAATATTAAATTAACAACTTTCAAAGATAAGTCAAAGTCCTTATTTGTATGCCCGTTGTAGTGCCATAGGCTCATCATCTATTCCCTGGGACGTAAAACGTAACTGGTCAAACGTGGGAGTTTAGTACGCTCCACTGCTTACCCCTTCGGGGATTACAGGCGTGACGTTACGGATGTACATAACTATTTTTACGTATTCATGTCCATGTATATAATATAATACTTGAAGAAAAATTTTTGAACCCCTTTATAAGATTTTTGCACTGACCTTTTCTTGCAATAATTAAATGATTGAGTGTTTCTTATCTCAGTGATTCTTATAATTGCTACTAGCATCTTATTTGATACGTAATCCTAATCCTATGTTTAGTGTTGAATAATCTTGATTAAATATATTTTTTACATCTATTCCAATTCATAGATTCCTTGAATTCTTATCTTCGATTCATAACTTGAATGTTTGCTAAAGTATTCATTCGGGGGTATACGCAAGAACATATCTAAGAAAAACTCCGAAAAAAAAGAACTTTTAGAGAAATATCCCAGTTTCCGTCCCCCATGTTTACTCATGGTGGTTAAGCTGCATCTAATGAAATCCCCTGTCAGGATATCCTTACTCCAAATTATAGCGCGACTGCGTAGTCTTGGTTTGTTGCCTTTACATTTTTTAAGAAAAAAAGTTCTAACTGGCTGTCACAAAATATTGAAAGAAAATAAATATTTAATACATTATTATACAGACATCGATTTATGCTTGTACAAATAATTTAGTATTAACTAAGATGAGCTATCGACTCGCTGAAGAAGAAGGTAGACAAATGAACATAAGCAAATTAATATAATATAATTAATTGCTATACAAACAAGTTAATTCGACAGTTCCGCAAACAATTTAAACGCTTTTTAGTTTATTCCGAGTCAAAACTACAAGTATCAAGACTGGCAGCCAAATATCTGACACTCGTTAGAGATTAAGAGTTGATATTTCCAGTGTTCTCACACGCGTTCGGTTTTAGCGCGACTGCAGCTATTCCGATCACGAATGTAGCAATCTTGTTTATTAAAAACAAACGTACGCTGACGCCTTGTATTACTGACGTTTACCGAGGGTGGCAAAATCGTATAAATGCTTCAGTAATTTGACGCAATGAATGCAGTTTTTTCTCCAAATAAACTAATATGATCATATCATATGACCTGTCAATCTTATTGATTTATTATTTGTTAACGTAACACCATGCCTGTTATCCTCGAATGGGTAGGCAGAGGATTGTAATAAAGTACCACGTTTCATCAGTTACGTTTTTACGTGCCATGGAATAGGTGGTGACCCTATTGCCATTTAGTGGGCACAGATCCAGACTCCCAGCCACCATTAGAAATTTCTAGGAGAAAATCTAAGTTACTAAATCCAATAGTACCCGACCCCATGTTTGAATCCAAGACCTCCAGATCGAAAGTAGTGTTTGCAATCACTCGATCAACGAGGCAGTAGACGACCAACGAGTTTATTATTTGTTATTCATATCGATTTGCAAGTATGTAACGGGAAACTCTAACGGGAAAGGCCGAGAGCATTGAATGCCTAATATCTCTATCCTTCCTGATTGGTTCTCAATCGTAAGATATAATTATAGGAGGTATCCTATACCTTATTAACGATTAAAAAATAATGGAAATTTCTGGAAATTCCATCGGTGTCGGCCGTCGGGCTGTTCCTTTATTCGTGACCAATACCGTGGCTGTCAGCGATAAATCTTTTTAATCTTTTAAAGCCTTCACCAGGCTGCGTTTACGTTCCTTAGATAATTACTCGAATCCCATTAATTAAAGAATACCGTTTTTGCATTCGCCAACGTATTTGGTATGCAATGAAAAAGTAACTAAAGGGGAACGCATTTCTTCTGAAGTTATTTGCATACATAAAAAATACTGTTGAATTTTATTCCTTAATCAAAGATTGTTTCTAGAAATTCCTATTAATCTGCGAACCTAGAAGGTATGTACATTTATAACTTACAAATTTTGTCATTTTCGTCTCACTAGCTTCATTATCCCATATTATTGGCGGTATTCAAGACTAGAAGTTTTGAAGCTTATTTTGATATAAGGTATAGGTAATTCCCCAACAGGAGTAATAATTTCACATTTTAATGATATCACGGCTTTAAAGACCAAAACCCATTGTATATCTGCAAATATCGATGTGCCAATGCCATCCGAATTAGTTCGATAATGATTATAATGAAACTACCCAGGATTGAGAAAAAAGGAAGAAAACTTCCATACTTGTAATCTATAGCACGCTAATCTAAGGATCGCTTAAACTAACATATTTTATAGGCTCGTGGTAAAAATTCCCACTAAGTGACCAGTACTTAATACACTAATATTTTTTTATATATGTTGCACATAATATGTAGAGTATACTTTAAATATTTAAAACCGATAATAATAAACACAGGTGAAAATCACCGTTGCAACCATACATTCGCAAGGTAATTATTGCAGAAACGAAAGTCGTAAATAAAATGGGATGAGTGTGGCTTGTATAAATCATTCGCTGCGCCGCAAATCCAACTTAATTCGCGGATAGAAGAACAAAGCCCATGGAAATAAATATACACGCGGCAACACTGGAAAATTAGACGCTTCCGCAATGAAACGGTGTTTTACTCATTTTACTTTCGTGGCGATAAATTAACGAATTGTACTCTTATTGCACGCGGGTTAATCAATTGTGAATTCCATTTTAGGTTTTTTTTTTGGTTTTTTTTTCTCTGCATAACATTATCTGCTCTTTTATTTTTGTCTTTGGTTATAAATACGTAAAAAACTCGTTTTAGAAAAGGAAGTCTTAAACATTTTTAAAGTTTGAAACTTAAACATTTTTAAAGTTAGAAATATTATTTTAAGACACTTGGGTTATTTGAGTCATTTGTGTGTGTTACGTACAACAAATCAATTGAACTCAGTGAATTGGTTAACATCAACGGATTTTGTATGAAAAAAGCCTCTATCAGCACTCTGGTTGAGCACCTCCTTTGATATTCCCCAATCGTAGGCATTCGCACAAAAGAAAATTGGTCAAGCGTTAGATGTCCACTAGCCTGAACCGTCTTATTGTTCAGTTGATGGAGAACTGCCCAATACCCATAGATATCTACACTTGGATACGTTTGAATTTCTTAAGCGCACCCTAAGAAATCCTCGCTCACCCTTTTACCTACGAGACTGCACACCAGTTCAAATTTCGAATTTTCGTTTCCGATTATTCGTGACTACGGCGTTGGTATGTATTTTTTTCTTTTATACAGACACAAGAAAAATTGGTTAATGATCGAAAACAGCACGCGTAAAATTTGTCAAATTAAAAATTATGGAAAATTTGTATAAAAATAAATTATATAAAGTAGAGACAAAAGACAAGGCAGTATATCAATGCACGGATCAGACCACGGCGGTACTCAATTAATCCGATCCAGTACGATCTGATGGCACGGTGAGTAAAATATATAGTTAAAGAAAATAACAACAAGTAGGAAACAATGTTGGGAATAATAAACAAACATTAACAGGTCGTAACAAAAATATTGCTCAAAATCAAAGTATACGAGTAAGCGTAACAAAGGCGAAACAGACCTACATAAATACGGTTTGATTACGTATGCCACGTAACAAATAAATTTCAAATGTTTACAAACAATAAAAAGTTAAATATTACAGCGTCTGTTAATGGAGTTATTTGATATTTAACGGGTGGTAACAACGACTATAAAACTTTTTATGAAATAGACAACAATTTTAATATAATGGACAAATATGTAATTGTGCAAATGTAGATAGTTTAGGTATTTAGAACTTTTAAAATCAAAAGCATTACAATTCTGCCTTGTCTGCCACGCCAGTCAAGAGTGAATTGGCAGCCTTATATAACATTAGGGAAAACTCCAAGGTGTGCAGTTTTCCTTAAGATTACAGCAAGTGATATATAATCTTAAAACCCACAAACTTGAACCCACAAATTTGAACCCAGGATATTTGGAACGGCAAGCTGAGTTCTCAACCACTAGTCTCAACTCCAATCTTATTTTAATGTGTAGTGCGGTACTGTAGAACGCTTGATATCGCTGAACAACGCTAACTATTGTATGACTGACTCTTATAGGTTTAATTTACGATAAACATTGGCGAAAAACGTTATCTTATTTGACACACTGTGGGTCGTCTTCCGACCCACTAGACCGCCGATCTTAAAAAGGCAAGTGGTAGCGACTGGATGAGATTTGCGTAGTATGGTCTATTAGGGCATACCTTGGAAAAAACTAATGTCCAACAGTAAAACGGTGAAGGCTGCTGTGATGATAATTGCCGAAGAAATTAGGTCTTTTGTTGGTTACTTTGTCATTATCAGCATTTGTTCAATGTTGCAGGTAAAATGTAGAATTGTTGTTTTATAAAAAGGCTTTATTGCGGCTTACAAATGATACGGTGTGGTTCAATTTGTTATATTGTTTTAGTCTAATAAAAGTCAATTAAATGGAACAGTTTTTTGAAGGCTAGTAATTTTGTTAAAGTCATAAAAAACTACACAACTATTGTTATAGGAAATGTTTTTATAAATCCAATGACATGTGCATTAATACGAGTATATTCTATTCGGCTCACGTGAACGGAGTTTTTATAATCCATATATATATTTGTTCGATTCTGCATGCAGTATGACAAAATTCAGAGATAATAAATGTCTTTCATATTACGCGTGTTTTATTATTAAACAATATAGCTTTATTGAAAATTTATAGATTTGCTTTGTACAACGTATTCATTGTTTTATATATTTATTTGATTATTTGTTTAATGATTTAGTAGACGTAAAAAACCCATCAGTGTAACTTACATAATATATACAACTTTTACTACTACTAGTCATAAGCGTAGATAGAGAAGTAATAGTACACTATCACGTTTCACCAGTTATGTTTACGTCCCACCATGGCATACGGTGTGAGTCTATTGGTACAAATGTAGATTTCAAGCCGATAATAAAATTTCTACTAGTAAATCAAAGTTAGAACAATTTAATACTTGCCTCCCCGGGATTCAAATCCAGGACCTCTCGATCAGCAGATGCTCTTGCATACACTCGACTAACGAGGCAGCCACACACTATAAACTGATATAATATAAATATATAAAACTGAGGACATAGGTACTGCTTATCTTTCTGTTAATGCATTCCGAAATTTATTCTAAGAGGAGAGCATAAGGAGGCAGGCGGGGTGGGTGTATATTTTATTTATCTATCGGTCGGAATTCCCGTGCAGTTACCAATGCATAGCCGGCGCTGCATTAGCACCACTCCGCGTGTAATCGTATTTGCATTATAAATTTCGTTCGTACACGTAATGGCCTCCTGAAACCGCGGCAAATATGTAAAAACCTTGAAAGGCGAATGTACCGTTCTATATTGATTCACCATCCCTTCATATCAGGGAGGGCCTTTGAGTATACCCTATAAATTCTATCAACTCCTATGCCTGTAGACATGATTTTACCGACTCTTGGGGGAGTCGGGAGTGATGAATGTAGACGAAACACATCAAGTCT
>DWME01003064.1:0-19199 GCA_018244795.1 Parelbella ahira ahira | reverse complement strand
ATTACACTTATGTTATTGTAATTTTTAGCTGTAAGTTTTCCGAACATTATAAAATAAAATAAAATAAAATAAAATAATAATATATCAATATTCGCTTATTATGCAATAATTAAAGCTAGGTTATCGCGTAAATGTTAGTATTTTTACTTGATTAAAACATTGAGACCTTCGCAACTGACTTTGAGATTACGATTTATTAACCGTCCAATTGCCTACGGTTGCATACAAAGAGTTTGTAGCATATAAGAATTGTAGCAATCTGGTGCAATTTGCAATGATGTGTCCATCATTGCATATTGCACTACTGGTTAAAGTTTAATTTGTCTGTTCTATGTTTATTATGGAATGTAAGCATTATTATGCTACCCAACTATAACAAATGAATTCATTTCTTTACATGTCGTTTTCGACAAGGAAACTGCTGAAGAAATATGGAACATGTAGATATGTAGTTATTACGGTCAGTTAAACTTCACTTACTTTGTAAAAGGAGTTTAGGTTATATCTAAAGGGTTTAGATAAAAGAAAACGTAAAAACCGTTACATCGCGTGCCACTCTATGTGCTATGTACATATATGTGCTTCTCAATCATCCTAATGGTGGAAACTATGGTGAATTAAATGTATCTCCAAAAATAAATTACTTAGAATAACTAAATTATGGCGTCTAGAGACGTCATGCGGTTTTGTTAGTCTGCGTAATATAAATTTTACACAGCAAATATTGTTACCTAAGTTTTCTTCTAGAATTATGTAGTTCCCTTTGAAATTGTATTCGTTTCGCAAAATAAACTATTATAGAATATATATAAGTTATTTCACATTCCAATGACAATGTTGTACATACATATTTACAAACCATCCGGGTTCACGCCACGCAATGACGTTTTAATAGATTCCGGCGAACGTCGCTGGACATATTTATTGCATATGTTTATGATCCGAGAGGTCGATGTAGAAAAGGTTTATGAAAGAGTAGATACTATTGTTATATTTTGGGAAAAACTGTATGCATCTTGAAGAAATCTGCATAGCTTCGGGTTCTCCAAAATGCTTTCTAAGTTGGTTGAATTATGTTTTGGCCGGCGTGGTAGACTATGATCTAAGCCTTTCTCTTTCAGTAAGGAGACAAAATATATCCAAAAGTGATTTAATAAACGGGTTAGTGATAATAAATTTATCTGGAATGTGAGCCTGAAAAAAAATAGAATGGAGACTCGTTCCCGAGAGTAAAGCGACAATGAGAATGGACATGATATTAATTTATTTATTTGAAATATGTGTTTTGTATTCCGCTAGACATTTATTAGAAATATCTATAATTAATTTTTCACCCATTGTGCTCTAAATAGACCAACCATTTCGCCCGTACTAGACTATCATTTAACTAATAAGCAAATTATCATTGGACTTCGTTGCAACAGGTATAATATTTAGCTTCCACAATCTAAGCGAAACGAACATTATATCTTCATCGAAGGTACGTCGAGTTCAGATGTCAATAAATATAAAATTATGTAGGTATAGGTGCATGTTCCAATTTGACACCTCGTAAAACCATCAAGAAAATGAGATTGTCACATGACTTCACTTTTAATTGGGCTATTAGGCGGTTGACTAAATTTGACACAGCCGAAAAACATTATTTTAGAGCAAAAATTTAATAAAACATATTATTTATCTATTTATAAAAGTAAAAATTGTGAAACGTTTGCTGTCGATGTCGTTTTTTTGTTGCCTCCTTGTCTATTACGCAACATCGTTAACGTGAAGTGGGCCGAGAATTATAAACAATTAACAGGATCGGTTCCCGCGGGACTGAGGCGGTTACAACTACTTCGAAACATGGAGATATGTACATGTTGATTCGTTTGTGAGGTCATGTACACTAAAAATATATTGCCTTTAATTGTTGTAAAAATAATATTTTGAATTCCGAACGGAAATGAGAAATAATAAAATAGTAAACGTCACACTTTTTTTCACGTCCGTACTTTCTCTATGGTTTATAAGCAAAGCTTTAAAATTATAATATACAATACAATATAAATAACATTACTAGTATAAAATATAGTAATATTATACTATTGTGTATCGCAATACCTACTAGTTATCTCGTGGAAACGATGACACGCCGTGTAAAGCTGGCTATTAGAGTCCTAAAATAAACAAATATTTAAAGATAGCGTAAGCACACAAGTAAATATATAAACACGACTATGATTTTAAATTGCTTACAAAATTATCATCCTGTATAGTACAACGCGATCACCTCCATAAAACCAATACTGACTGAGCGGAGACAACTTATGGACCAAACGTAACGTACCTTAGCAAACATTGTCAGACAGTTTTAGTTCAAGTGCAGATATATTTTAGTTCATATAATATTCATAATTTAAACATTATAAGTTTATAATAATGTTGACAATTTACTTCAATTAACTTACAATTCAAAAGTGAAAATTTTTAAAGTGATTAAATAGTTTTAAGAATGTATCTGTGCGGAATTTCGGACTTTTTTCGCAGACATCGACCGTATTTTGAGCGGGTAAGTATCGGTTTTAAATGAGTTATGGCTGATGGATATTAATTTGAGTTTCCCTAATAATAAATAACTATATACATAATATAATGTAGCATTAAAATTGCTGTGTTTAAAAGAACTAAAAATAAAAATGCATCTATACTTAGTATACATAAGCAATCTTGGCTTATCATTATTTTGAATTCCGTATTGATTTAATTTTATTTGTGTAAGCATTTCCCGTTTTCTTTTTATTTCAATATTGTTGGCTAGTTATAAGCAAAATTAGGTACATTAACACGTATTATAATGGCAGAAGATTTATTTTACCATCGAACCCGCAATTTTTTATTGTAGGAAGCAACAACTACCTACATATACACACTATACATTAACTAACGGTTGGTTAGTAACCTTCGTGGTTATTTTTGTTTACCTAGTTATTTTATTTTTCACATTGTCTGTACATATCGTCGGCGCGATGTCGATTTGATTTGTGAAAATATCGTTAGAAAAGAAGTGATTTATCAATAGGTATATTTTGAGTTATTGTGTTTATTATGTATTATATATGCGACATCGTAGCTTCTCGCCACAGGTATCGAACTTATTTCCAGACGGTAAGTTTTTATTTTTCTGATATTTATAAGGGGTCAGCTCAAGTCTCAAATTATCGTCGATTATTTTATCTAAATCCACTGTTGGAGGCAGATCTCACCTTAGAATGAGAACAGTTAACACCATTGTCTGCTATGTTGGTTAAGTGCGAGTTGGTAGACTTGACCCGTTAAAAATATTATGTGATAAAGTACGAAATACTCGCGATATATTTGTTTGCCGCAACACCGAGATAATATATTTCATTCAGCAAATACAATACGTTCATAAAGCAAACATCACAATGCTAGAGTTTCTACAATTATACCTACAGTAAACTTTTTGAGTACATGAATCACCAATTATACAAATGATTAAACAACTTTTGTGTTCTTTGGATCGTGTCACTAGAAGCATCATGCTATTATTATTTGCTTCGTATTCTTCAGTAAAAAATAAACTTATTATCTTCCCACTGACATCATATTTATTTACAGTAGAGGACCAATTAATTATTATCGGATACTGTGACTCAATTATTGATCTTTATGTTATTGTTATGTAAGTGTGGAATTTATCTAACACTACAGTTACCATTCTTGTTAAAACACAAGAGCCGCAAACGGTAGAATATTGTAGGAATAGGACTGTCAGTGTCAGTTAGTCCAGCTAGTATTACTTGTAAGATGTAAGAAAGACTTGTAAGAAAATTGGTGTTAAATCGGTGACAAGACTTGACCGGACAGGAGGAATCTTCGTGTCTTTAGTTAATAATAATTAGTAACCCAGCTTATTGTTGAGACTCGTCACAGACTCGTGGCTACGCCCTATACCTGATTTGTCGACTCTAGTATGCACGTGGACCGACAATCATACCCTTCAGACCGGAACACAAATTGTAGGAGTAACAATTGCTTCTCCATAAAAATGACGAATTTGTGAAATAATGTGACTACATTATCGTCATCATCATCATCATCAGCTTCCAGATGTCCACTGCTAGACAGAGGCCTCCCCTAATCGGCGCCACTCCTTCCGGTCCTGGGCCTTCCGAATCTAGCAGCTTCCTGCTGTCTGATGTGATTAGATGTTATTGATATTTCTTTAAAGTCAATATTACATGGGCATTAAGTTTCCACAAAGCATATTTAACATTTATCTTGGTACAGTCTCCATCTTTATGCCTATCTACAAGTATCTTGTTCCCTTAATATTAAAAATTAATTATTTTGTAGATAATAATATCCAGCAAGAATATTTACTTGTCGTACCTATAGTTTTAAGAACGCGAATGTTATGTAGCCAAGTTTTGGTTTTTAAACTTGTTCTTATAGAAAAACCACACCGCTCTCAAAGGATTGAACATAATGTGAGAATGTGAAATGAAATAAGGTGGGTGCTGGGGTAGTGTGGTACATAATCATAATTATGTCCTACCTCTTTTTATGGCCTTCTGCACTAATATAATGGCTTCGCGATCTCTGATAGAACGCATTGGCGCCCTCCTAGCACGCTGCTTCTACGGAACCTATACTCGGGTTTGTCATACGTTACCACATGTACGGTTGACCTCCCTTCGAGCTCCCACTCGAACTGCTCGCGCCCGAGAAGACTCTTTAATTGCTTATTACGGTACGCAGGAGATAGCTCGCGTTCTGGTCCTAAGCTACAGAAACAATGTCGTGATCCGTGATATGCTCAGAGATCGATCTATCTGCCTGAATCGATCAGAAATATTAAAAATGTAGGCAGCAGAAAATATTGCATTACATCAAAGCGAACTGCGTGAACACACTGTTGTTTATTTTAAATATTGTTACCAATGTTTGAGTCGAACTAATTAGTGAGGTAGTTAAATGCAGAAGTAATGTGCAATAACCATAAACAAGCGTATTTAAACAACAGAACTTCGCAACGTTCCCATTGTTGCCAGAGTATAAAATATATCAATTGCATTCACGTTCATAATTATCTAGAAATGAAGTCTTATAGCCGACTATCAAACAATAAAGTCAATAAAATAAATGCGTCATTTCATATTTGCACAAGTTACATTGAGTACTCGTTAACATTTGAAATTAGAATGTGTCTAGAAAACAATCAATGTTTCAAATGTATTTATAAATGGTTGTTTTAAGTACAATGCGGGTTATTATGATTGTGTCGTTCGGTCCAAGTGTGACGTGGCCTGCTATTCAATAAAATAAACCGAGCCAAAATTAGATTCGGCGAGAATTATTAATACATACCAACTCCCGTGTAATACGGTGTCAACAAACGAATATTGGACTGAGAGACGTTTGATCTACTGCCTAATATTTGTTTTTACAAGTAATTTGCTATGTAGATACCTAGTCGTTCTACGTTTTAAATAATCATTGTCCATTTTTTAAAAGTACGTTACCAGGCGGTGTATCTATTATTGAAATCACATAGGTAGTGTTAAAGTGAAAATGAGTAAACTGTTCAATATTTAACAAACGCAATTTGACAAAACAACAGAAATGTGAACATTTAATTAGCACTAATCACGTGCCTCGTTAGCGGCACGCCGTTATGTATGCAGCTAATACGGTACTATTCTTTAAACAGAGCCCATTTGAAATTGCAAAATTTTTAATCCTCGATAATAGCTATATCAGCAAAACACCATTATAGAGAACTACCATATTCACTTATTGATTACCAGCTATTATTTTAGCAGAATTGAATGGATTATACTAAGATTGCGAGAGATCCTTTATTCCCAAGGGGTTTTATTTTGATGAAAAATAATATTATGTTACGTACCTACCTATACCTACTACCTACTAATGCAGTAACATTTTGTGAATTCGTCTATTCGTATCATACGTGATTGTTTCATAATTGATGTACCTGTATAAAACTTTAAAATAGTGACAGTTAAAAAATCTAATTACTGATTACCGGCCATTTTGAATAAGTAGAATAAGATTTTAAAAGTTAACTATTACGTTATTTTTATCTTCCCAAGAATTCCAGGAAATAATTTGTGTACTCTGTGATCTATGATTGTAAACTGCTACTTATTTATTTTTAAGACTAAAAATAAGGGTTATTATTAGCTCTTTTATTGAATGAAATTTTCGATCATAAACTTTGCTTATTTGTCACTATTGTATTTACTTTATATAATTCTATTACATTTACTAATACTAAACGATTTATTATAGCCGTATAAATATCAGGGCTGCCAAATTAATACATTACATCAATGGAGTTTGTTAACCCTAGGTTAAGAACCTACGCCTTACGTACCTCGTATTTGTCACATAGCTCATGTTTGGACAATGCTCACCGTATTTCTATTCACTTACTGTCGGCTCTCGCACCACGCATCGTCTGATCCAATTTTAAATGTCAGATAGATAATTGTGCAATGTGCTGGCCACGGCTCAACACTGTCGTATAGACCTGTCTCCCACTAATTCAGTTCGCGCCTCTTACCCCACAAGCGTCCCGGTGTAACGCTTCGGTTGATCGACGCGTGTGTACCACACTTAAAGCGTTCTAAAAAAAAAACAAATTTTAAATATTTGTTTGTTGTGTGTAATGGGTTTCTAAGTGCTTTGAGTTTTTTTATCTTTAAAATTAAAATTCGAATATAGAACAATGGAGCGGAAAAGGTGATAACGAAATTATGTTCCCGCGATTTTTGATATTTTTTTAATTACATATGTGTCGCAGTGCATGATGTTCTTCGAAAGGATGATTCTAAGAAATATATTTTTACATTACAGAAATACCGTTCTGAAGTAGGAGCTATTTTTCACCGAACACATTTAATTCATACACATTCTCATATTTCTCATTGAATTCCTGGCAAATTGTTTTCACCTGTAGTTGTTATTAATTAGATGAGATTGCTATGTATCGTCTAGCGTCTTCATTTCTATGGGATCTTGCAGAGAGATTAAACTAATTCGATATGCAAGAAATACTTCAAGTTCTCTTTTAATAAGCATAATAAGCAATACGTCATCGCAATTATTTAAAAATGGACTTAAAACTTACTTTTTAACCAAGTACCAGAAAATTGTATTTTGCTAGCTATATATTTAAGAAAACATATTTTAATAAATACATAATGATAACTGTATCATCTGAAAAGTCTCTTGATGACACCTATCTACATATATAATATTATGCTTGTGATGTAAAGCAATATTTTATCTAAAAATAAACCAATATTCGATTTTGACTAGACATTCAAATATTAAATTTTATTACTCAGTACAATTATCTTATTTAACTGAATATGTTATTGAATAACCTGTTTAAAATGTTGTTAAAACTTTAAAATCAACAAATAAATTGGTTTAAATCAGAAATAGATAACATGTATGTTATATAAAACCTATGCAAACAATTATACATACCATATATACCTACTAGTTATTTACTAATAAGATATCTAATTCTAATTATTGGTCTCGGAAATACGATATCGAGCACAGTCATATAAAAAAGTGTATACATATAATTACACAGCAGCATATTGAACTGTAGTGTAACTATATTTGTACACTGCTTATACCGTTCAAAATGGTTTATTGCAAATATATTTATTTTGCACTCAAAACGCTAAACTGAAATAACTACACTGTTAAATTTTAGCTCGGGTTGCCATTTACTCCGGTTATTATTGTGTGGCTTGAAGTTTAAGTTTCATTAACTTTGGAACTTAAAAAATTTGAAAGTGTGCGACTACTGTTAACGCCCTCTCTTAGTCACGGATTTCCGCCACAACTGCAATAGGTCTGAAACATAAAAATGGTGGAGCCATTTTATTCTAGTTTGGATTACCAAAGAAACTGGTTATTTACGTGTGCATTCCGCATTCATCTGTTTCTTTGTTCATGCAACGAGGATTAACACTTAATTTATCTGTAAGCAGAGATATTCAACGCCTCATGTCTTCTACCTTCATCAAAACGAACCTAGCGTAACAATAATAATGAAACACTAATGAAGTGATACACTTACTTTCCACTATAGGGAAAAAAAAATCATTTTGAATGTTACACATGGCCACTCTAGCAACACTTGTAATATACTTAGGAGTTAATTTTGAAACTGTTATATTATGTTTTATAATGAAATATTAGCACAGTACACTACAACATGTTGAGCGTGTTTTGGTCATAAAATAATTTTATAAAGTCACACATCACGGTCATTGTGGTCAAAATGTTTGGTCTTGAACATCACCTACAGCGTTCAGAGTAATTATTTATTTATTTTAATACCGGCTCTAGAACCAGAGACGTTTGGGATGCCTGACGATGCGTTCCATGATTTAAAGTTTACATTTGGGGGGATATCGGAAACATTCTTCACTATCCTTTTTCTGTGCGGAGAGGTACCTTACAGGTATATAGTTCTCCAGCTCCTTTTAAATTTGAAATTACAGCATTAGACCACGTTGAACATTTGATATCCGTATCTCCTCAAGCCAATAACTCTGCAGGACCTCAATGTCTTCATGATCATCGCATCACACTTGCAATACTGTGTACTAATCTTTCAAATTACAATCCACGACTAACATCACCATCGGAAAGAATGTTTCGTCCGTCGCTCTTTCGAGGGTTGAGCGTGGACGCCGCTGACACGTCATCCTATGGACTCGACAGGAGTCGCCGAGCGTCGCTCAGCGCTGAGCAACGACGGAAACTGAGCATGCTCAGGTCCTCGAGCATACCGCTGCCCCTGTCCCCGGTGAGCCACATTTACCATTTGGTACCCTGCCCGAGAAAATGCTGTAATCAGGTACCTATTGTAGATCCACGTATGCTGTGCTAGTAACGCTCTGGTACCTAATTTCTTGGCTGTTAACAATACTTTGTTAAATGTTGGTTTCAAGCTCTTTCACACTAGCGTTTTCAAACTCTTGTACACTAGTGTTTTATAAATGTGGGTTTGGGGAGCCTGTTAATGATTGTATCAGAGTGTTTTCCTATTTAAAGATGAACTCAAATGCAATATCAATAGGTAGGTATACATACGTACGTATTTGCGTTTAAAACCTTTAGTACTTCTAATTTTTTGACCTACAGCAAAACCAACTGCATGGAACGTCAGAACACAATAAGGATTTCTTTAGTAGTGAGTGCTATGAACATAATAATTTTTTTTATTTTAATTCTATGAACAAAAATATACAATTTTTCGTTTTGTGTAATCTCATGTCAATGAGTTCAAAGCATTTATACCGCGTTATCGCTAGTATGAAAGAACTATTTCTATGTGGTTTTTCTTTTGTAAAATGTGAAAGTCCACAGCGTGTTTCGTATCAGATCTACTCTGTCTCTGCTTACATATTAACAAAAGTATTTAACCATCGTCCATCGACCATCACTGTTGTATTGGTTTGATTTATGCACAATGTACCTACTAAATTCTCGATATGCATATTGGTTTAAAAGTTTAAACGTATCCGCGAACAATTATACATTTAGAATTGTACTATACATCTTCACTGTTGATTAGGGTTGGTACACGTTAAAATAGATAACAAATAATTCATACTATGCACAAAAGAAAAGATTACGAGCTTATATCTTAAGTATATGTATGTACCTACTATATTATAACATGAACTCAGGACAAGTTAATGACAGATGCAAGGAAAACGAAGCCGAGTAGTTATCGATCTAGGATAGGGTTATAGGTATTGCGTTTATCCTATACACATAAAATAATTATTAGGTTTTTACGAGAAATATTATAAAAAATAAAAATGTCCAAGATGTCCTCTTAAAAATATTTAGAGAAATGGAATATTACGGATCATTTCAAGATACTGTGTGTATACATGATTTTTTGCGTCCCTGTAAGATGTGAATCTTTTTTTTCAAAATTCAACAAAACTACCTCACTCTTACACAGAATGTACTGAGAATCATTACCAGAAATTTAAACGAATGAATGAGTTTTATACATCTACCCGTTCGTTTAGATTAGTTTGTGACCAAAAATGTTCTTATACTCCCCTTCCAAATGGACTAATTTGGTATGCAGCCGATACCAAGTAACACTAAAGTAGGTCTCATACTCACATACCTTCAAAAGAGCGTTGCTATAATCTTCGGCTTGACCCGCTTCGAAACCTTGTTTTCGCTCATAATTGGATGTATTAGACAGTCTGTCAACCGTTCAATAAGCCGGCACATTGTATGGTTTCCGATTTTACCAGTTTTCCATTAAAATCTATTGCTTATACATATTTAAAATATTTTATTCATATTCGTCAATCTGCTGCGTGATCTATTATATTAATCTGCTATGTAACAAGTATTCACTCATCATTAATAACTCATTATTTTATTGCTCCATTTCTGGATACAAGCCTCATCTCATATTAAGAAGAGTTAATAGCCAGCCTGCTGATTAAGTCCTGCTTCGCAGAATTCATGTTTTATTGTGTATTCTATTGTAGGTATAGGTTTCCTTATGGTGTTTACCTTCACAGTTGCAGAAAGTGATATTTAATCTTAAGTTAGCATATAACTGTAGTTACGTGACAGAATTCGAATATAACCCGTTTAACATAACGTATAAACCGTTTTATTGACTTCCAATATAGGATTCTACATGACTATATTCTAGGATTATTTATGTAAGCAATTGAAATTAATGAGCTGTTCTACTTTAACAGATCCTTTATCTATTTGTCAATTCGTTCTAAATTTGGCAATTCGTCTCTCTTATCATATCTTTTATCCGTGAAAGAAACTGGAGATCCATCTTCATAATAGCAGTTTCGTACTAATTTCATACCATGACAATTTTTTAATATAACTTCAGTTATATCTATTTCGGTCACATTTTGTGTGTGTTTAGGTTTTTGAGCAGATCAGCAGCCAGAAAGTTCATCATTGCTCCCTAATAATGACAACCATGTAGATAATGACAATCGTCGATATTAAACGTGCGAAAATATTCTCGCAAACACAATTGTTCAGATCGATGGCTTGTTTGCCCACGCCTCATTCTAGATTGTTTGTGCTTTCCTATTAATAATCATTTTCGTGAAACTATGTCCGACAGCCCATTTTAAACAACGGTCATTTAGTTTATGAGTGACGTTGCCAGGAAAAAGATTGTTGATGTTCGCTTCGATTTCGGTGTATTCATTTCGTACTTTATAGAATTACGGGCTGAATTTTGTCATAATTAAATTACTGATACGGAATATTAATTAAATTGTTTACTCCAAGGTAACAAATATGATCCATGTACCTAAATGTACTCTATATATTAGTCTGTTGTTTTTGCATCTTTAAGCCGCTGAAATTATTTGTCGATAGGTATTATTAAGATATGTAAAAACCTGCGAAATATGTAATAATACTTTCCATAATTAATCCCTTAATGGGTACTATAAGGCACAAAAAATGTGGCTGATCATTTTCGCATGGGTCTTTAAGTTATCTGACCAACACACCTAATAGATCGTGAGAGTTATTAACTAAACTGGATATATACTAGCAGATACAACGGGACAGTACTTAGAAGACAGTTTTTGGCTGATTTTAAAATGAAGGAATTATTAGAGGAGGCTTAGAGGAAATGTTTAAAAAATAATCAAGAATCAAGAGTGTTCTGACAAGGTAGTGACTACCTAAATAAACCTTGTGGTTGGAACCACGGTCACATGGCCGTAAATCTGGTCCGTGCCAACGGTGTTTAACCCAAATATTGGGCCACAGACTAAACATTTTATTGCCAAGTTTATGCTAAGCTATATCGAGAATAGAACGGTCACCTGCAACAATTGCAGGCTAGCGAACACACGCCTTTGTTTCATGAGGAACTTGCAAGATGTGGTAATCAAAATAGGAAACCTCAATGAGGAACAGCGTCGAATTTTGTTTTGCCATAATTTGTGCCATCCTTTCAATACTTTCAATACAATACATTCATACTTTCAATACATATGTATATGACAACACAGACGATTGAGTAGCGGATAGTCTTGTGTGAATTAAACGTTTCGTTTCAGCGAAATATTGGCTAATGTCGTAACTTATTATGATGCTATAAATGTGAAGTGTTGGTTATTATTATCTCTTATTCACCAGATCTATCTGACGGTGATAGAACTTTATTACTCTCGTGAAATATTTTAAAAGGCGTTAAAAGGCGTAACGAATGCCCCACTCCACAAAAAAACACCATAAACCCTATCTGTTTGTGGTCTGTTTTCTATAATAGGCCAAATGTCTAGTCATCATGAATGGGTGTGGATCGATCTGGAAGATATATGGTATATCGGTAGAAAATGTGGAAAATATTTTCTAATTATATAAACCGAATCGCTTTAGTTAACAACATTTTAGCAATTCTATATAGTGATTCTTTTAATTATGTCTACTACGTACGTATCTTTAGATTACTTATTAACTGAAGCTATTTTTACACTCTCTCTGGAAATACTAAGGAAACTGTGTTTCCGTGAAGGTTTGTTCAATAAAGAGACATTGGCCCCAAATTGTCGAATATTTTTTATATGCTTACCATTCCAGTCACTATGAAGTTTTATTGTGTTGCACTGTTTTATTGTGGAAAGCAGATCTATTCTACATAGTCTTCGAAATAGGATTTGAATTGGAAAAATCGTCTGGTCTATAAAATTAGATATCATAATTTTTAATGTGTGATGGAGGTCAAGTAGTTCGTTGTTAGCATAGATTATAAATTTTTGAGGTCACGTTAATGTGCTGCAAAAAATATCTGTTTGCGTTAGTCCAATATTACACCATATATCAAACAATTGTCGTCCAATAGTTCTGACTGGGCTTTATTAGGTGGATTGGTGGTAAGGTTCGAAAATTGTTAAAAGTTACGTTTTTGTTTACAATATCAAGTCAAGCGACATACTCGTATGCATTTTACATTAATTCCGTTACTTAAAGTGATTTATCAATTTCTTGGCTGCCTCGCTGCTACCTTAGTCGAGTAGTGGCAAGCGCTATTACTAATCGAGAGGTCCTGGGTTCAACTCCTGGATCGGATATTACTGAATTTTTATAACTTAAATTTTCTAGGACAATTTTCTAGCAGTGGCTCGGAGTCTGGATCCGTGCTCCGTGTATAATAGTCTCAACACCTATTGCATTGTGGGACGTAAACGTAACTGGTGAAATGTGAGAGTGTTCTACCCTCCTCGGGTCCTCGAGTCTTCTATACTTCTTCCCCTTCGGGGATTACAAGAATGCCTTATTTACGTATCTTTTTAGTTGCTAAACACTCCTAACTCCTTGGGCCGTTTATACATATTGTTGATTAAACTAAGTTGTTTTATATGTTTTTTATATTGAGTAATTATCAAGTAATTTAATAATGGGGAAGTGTTAATAAATCTTAACTGATTGTTGGCAACAGTAGCGAGACGCTCTGCCAATACTTTCCCATTTCGTAATGTTAATGCACCGGAAATTCGTTAAAAAGAGTTACGTGCACTCAATTATAAATAATAGTGATAGGTCACGGTAATGAACCAGCACGTGAGTTGCTTGGCACTTTACTAGATACGTTTTCTTCTATACTATAGATGTAATTGATAAAGCAAGTACTGCCTCAACACACACGTTTTCGGGGTGGGCATAGCTGGGTCATCCCGAAAAACATACGTGAGTTTAGCTGATATATACTTAGATAATCAGGTGTCTAAACTGCGGGCGTCTTGTCCTTCTATCTTATCAATGAAAACCAACGTAAGTATCCAGGTTGCGCGACTGTGAGATTAATATAACTAAAATGATATAAAACAGCCTTGGTCCCAAAATAAGAAATATGTTTGTATTGCTTTGTACTTTAGAGCGTTCTAGCCATAATACCACACGGGTTCTTAACCTGACGTTAAACGGACATTAAAATAGAAACGATTGTTAACACGTATAGCCAGCATAATGGCGCTCAAATAAATCAACGTAACGGTCACTCGCGTCTTGGCGCAACGGATATAGAACTTCAGGGTCCGACATGACGCGCGCGTTGAACGAGGAGAAAGATTTTGGGTTTGAAAAAATAAAAAAGAATTACCTGTACGCTTCATTTCACGTTATGATTTTGGATCCGCTGCGTATTGTACAATTGTCTGAGGTTTTATTGACAGCTGGGTACACATGCGATTTATGTTCTATGTGTATTTTTCAGAGTTCCTGAATGAAAAAATGCATTTACAATAACCAGTCATAAAATTACCTTTACCTTATTTTTATCTGAAGTTCGTCACAAAGTTTGTGTCTGGTGTCAGATAGACATGGACCGCTTCACCCATGGACTCGATTGAAATACCCGGTTAAGGTGTGTTCACAAAACTTTCAAGAGTTAAAGACAAAAATAGAACTGAATATCTTTAAATTATAAAACTGAAAGTACATTTAAAGTCCATAATTGTATATAAACCTCTTGACCTACATACCTTTACACATAAATGGACATATTATTTTTATCATTTATTTATGTAGTTCATTACATTATTAATGTACTCATTATTTTATTTTACCCTTCGAGAATTACAGGCATGATGTTACATTTTTCATTTCAGTACTTGTAACCGTATATGTAAAAGGCGTACATATTACATGCTACTTCTGTACGTTACCTGTTCTATAGCGTTTGTAAACAAAGATGTATAAAAATGTATTTGCCAGAAACGAAAATAACCTTCCAACAACTGACGACCCGATATAGGTGCGGCGAAGTAAAAGTTCTATTTAAATCTGGTCGGAGTGTGTGTAGCTAAGCAAATAAACTTGGCCTTTTCCCTTATAAATTCCCAATATCCACATAAACATACGAACACACACGTTGCGTTGAATCTGGTAGACCATAAACAAAGCAGGGATTTTATATTTCAGCAATAATAGATATAATTTTAGTGACGTGGTTTGTATAAAATGTGTCACATTTGGCACTGACATCAATTGATTTGCTGACCGTACTCGAGTTACTCAACTTGACAGGTATGTGGGTGTGCAAAATGGCCAAACTCTCGGTTTGTGATGCTCGATGCGTGCACAGAATTTTTAATCCCAAAATATATTTACATGGCTAAATTATGGGAATTTAAAATAATAAACAAATCGTTATAACAGATGATATCAATAATCATAACATTTTCAGGTTAATGAAACTAATTTGTGGCTTTCAAGATACTTCAAAATGATGGGAAGTTTTGTTTGTCTGGTCATTTGTCGGTCAGACATTTAGGTGAAAATCGGTTGCTGGACAGACTTGGCACCTTCTTGTGTCTACCACACTACGGATTTTAATGCGTATTACATAAGTATCGTACACACAAATACTAATGTCTATATTTATATCCGTGTATATTTTTCAGTTTACCTGAGCCAAATGTTCAAAATCTTAAATGTGACCTCTTTCTACTCACTCCTTTTTCGCAATTCTTAAATAAATCCCAAAAGAGTTAACTAAACTAATGAATGGTTTTTGTTGAAATCAATGTAGGTAGACATTTTAAAGCAATTATTGCAATCTACGTGCTTGTGATCTTCACAATAACGAAATACATTAATTTCGCTCGCTTTGAAAATAACCTCAGTATTTTGCTTTTGTTTATCGCTTCACTTTTTGCCACTATTTTCAAATTCCGTAAACATTTGGCAACAAACTCCTATTCTCACATACACACATTTGCGTTTATGTCACATAGCTATCGAAACTATTTATTTGTAAGTTTAAAAATTGCTATTTTATAGCGTTAAACAATTCAAATATAGAATATCACCGTTTCTATTAAAACGCTGTGAATGGTCGTTGGGCCTTTTTTCTTCTAAACACATTTCCCAATTGCTGAATTGACTGGCTTGTGCCCTGAGCTTCGATTGAGCTGAATGTTTGTCTACTGATTTGTTTAAAACGAATCTAGTAAATCAAAATTGTTAATACCTAAAGTAGTAGGTACTTAGTGTAATAGTAGCACGTCAGATCTTTGTTGCTGTAGATTACAGGTTGATCTGGTCTCCCTACTTTAATTTTAGCACTTACATTGTTTTTAATGATAGCATAATTTATTCATACTCACTTTAGTTATTATTATTAGGAATAGTTATTATCACTTCAGCGCCACAATATTAATTCAGGAACAGGTTCAATTCCCATCTTCCGCTTTTTCCACATCTTGGAATATTCTGCGAAAATTCAAATAAAATATTTGCTCACCTCTATAGCCAACGCGATCCATCATTCAGCTCGGCAAAGTTTGTACGTTTCAAGGCAAATATTCTGATGTGTGTAACATTACACGCAGATATAAGTTATGGGGTATGAAATTATAAAATTTACGATAATCATCGCACGTACGCCGCAAACGACCCGTTTTGTGCCTGTTCTATTTTTAAACTGACTGTACAGAAGTGTGGAGCTGTTCATTGACTTATCGTATTTTACGTACGTAATTTCTCCACGCTTATAATCCCCGAAGAAGTAGGCAGAGGAGTGTAATACACTTTTACGTTTTACCAGTTACATTTACGCCCCATGGAATAAGTGGTGAGCCTATCACCTTTCACCGGGTACAGAACCAGACTCCGAGTTACTACTAGAAATTCTAAATTAGAAAAATCCAATAATATCCGTCCCGAGATTCGAACACAGGACCTCCTGATCGGCAGTCGCGCTTACAACCAGTCGACCAACAAGACAGTCAAAGTCGTATTTTTCGTAATCCATGTAATATATTATTTTACTAAATAACTGATACTTCACTTAATGGTATTCATTTACAATAATTATTAAGCATGGGTACAGAAACTGGTAACTGATCTTGACATGTTCGTATGTATTTGTATTTTATTATCATCGCTTTTACAACTGCTTGTTGAAGTGAGGCTGATTCGAAACTCTTTGCCAACAATGTATGGGATAGCAGACTTAAGATTAAGCTTCATATTTTCTCCACATTGTCACTTACATATGTAGGTATTTCTCCTCTATTGTCTGTTAATAATGACTCTTACTATAATAATGAAACTTCAGCTGGTGTGCCGGTCAGATTAGGAACCCTTTTAGACCGTATTTTGTTGCCCATGTCTTATCTAGTCGGTCTCTAGTCAGCTAATTACAATAACCTGCTTTGTTTTCAAATATAAAGAATACCACCTACTGGGACTTAACTTTTTTAATTAGATTTATTTGATAATAAAGTTACTTATTTAATTTATTTAAGTAGTTGTTTTATATAAAATAGTGATACCGTTTTCTGTAGCTATAGCCAAACTACATGCCCAACAATGGCACGATAAAATTTTGTTGATTAGAATAATGATAATGATCTGTAAGTAGAAGTAAGCGTCATAGATATGGTTATAATTAACTTTAAATATTACGCACCAAATCACGAACGTAAACAAAGTTGTTATCTAAATATAGTACGTAAATATGACACACCCACGTTGTTACTTCATAAAAATGCTATTACTCTATTGTTGCAAATTGGTTTTATTTATAACTCAATTGATACACGCTCGGTTTACATGACGATGGAAATTTGTTACATTTTTGGAGTGATTCTAATGTGGCGGGTTACAGCGACTATTGGTGTGTCGACGCGTCGCCAACACTATTATTATTACAGAAGTCACTGGTTGAAAGAATTTAATTGTTTCAATTTAAAAACTGTTTTCTGAATTTTAATTTATTAATTAATTAATACAAATGTTTATATAATATACAATCACGATTTTCTTTAAAAAATTTGAGTGATTTATTTTTGATTAATCTATACTTATTTCCGTTCATAAGCTTTTATGCATATTATCTGTGCAAAATAGTTTCGATACTTCAAATCTACCAGATATCTCAGGTGTCCTGCGGTGCTCACATTATTTTATATAAATACATTTTAGTTAAGAACTGTTTTTAAAAAGTATATTTGCTCGCAAGGTTTACCGTCTGTATGCCTGGTTTGAATTTAAAATCTTATACCTATTACCTATACATACAAATGTTTTATATTTCATTACCATTTTAAGGCCGTCGTATAAGGGCCTTATTGCGATTGTTTATTAAGCTGCGATGTTGCAGTCGTTTTAAAATAAAAGCGTCATAATAAACAAAACAACAAGACATATTTTTATAAACTGAAATGCATACGGTGTAAAATTTAAATATAAACGGATGTATAAAAATAATAAAGAGCTTAATGATTCTATTTTTAAAAAGTGTTGATGTACACAACGCGTTCGCGGCATTACGTTTACCGTTGGACGTTTAACAAACTTCCATGCGTTGGCGTATATGTATTATAATAACAGCTTTACAAAATAATAGTCATGTTGATAGCATCAATTAATACTGCATCATTCATTAATACTGAATTATTGTTATATATTAGGGCGTTTTAAATTAACAGTGCAATACGAACTGGTTTTTTTTTCATATTAAAATATGCGCAAAATACAATAGTTCTTACGCTCTTTCTAAATGTTCTCTAAGGCGGTCGAGGTCTCGTGACCCCCATCTGGCCAGCAGCATGGCAGACTATACCTTAACTATCTCATTTTAAGAGGTGACCAGTCTTATATTGGAACGATCAAAGAGGTCAGAAAAAAAATATTTTCGTGCGCATGTAACCCTACCCTAAGACGACTGTACGCAGCAATACAAATTGAGCATTACCTACATCGTAACCAAGATACTCAATTTGTCTATTTGTATAGTCCAGATTGTGTCCGCTATTTCGTAGAATTGCATTTTAACTGACAACACTCAAACACCATCGACTGGCTTTGTCAGCATCTATTGTGATTATTATTGTTACATATTTATTTGGTGATGGTGGAAACTATTTACTTAAAAGAAAATCAAGACACTCTTGGTAAAATAGAGAATAGAACTTCGTTTATAGTGTTATTACCAACTTTTAATACAATCTTATTATTATACCTAGTGGTGCTTTACTTTTGAAATTATTGTCATATCTATTGAGGCTTACAAACAAAAACAAAAATTCCTTTGTAACCAGTGTAACAAGTATCGGATACATAATACTAGGATGCGTCTAACCAAAAAAGAACAAAAC
>DWME01003063.1:0-19200 GCA_018244795.1 Parelbella ahira ahira | reverse complement strand
CCCGACCCGGGATTTGAACCCAGGACCTCCCGACCGGCAGTCGCGCTTGCAACCAATCGACCAACGATGAATTAACGACTTATCTTAGGATATATCCTATCTTCATAAAATTACGTGTACATTCCTTAAACAAAGACGTACATACATTGGGACCAAATAACACGGGTTTAAATAAGGGCAAATGGGCGTGGGACTCATCGACAGTGGATAAAATTGCCAATTAATCACCAGCGTTTTCTATTTCAGTCGGCGACGTCCCGCCAGGCCCGCTAACGAGGTTGAGACTTCATCGTGTGTCGCCGTACTATCTACTATACCGTACATATATACAACTACATATAATCACGTCTGTATTTTCCCCGACCGGGTAAGCAGAGAAGTGGTAGCTTATTTGGTTATGTTATACGTCCTTTATTAGATAATATTTGTGCCCTTCCATATGTAAAAATATTGGATATTACAAAAAAAAAGATCAAAGATCATACAAATGTTGTAGGTATTAAAAAAAACATGTATGAATGGATAATTGACACTTCCGACGGAATGCGCTTTGCCATAGTTATTTGTCTATGGTCAATTTTAAAAGTGCATTCAATAGTGATTCATGTAACAGTGGTACATGAATGTTATATTTAAATGTAAATGTCAATTTATTTTTATAGCAATCTCTCTTTACAGAGCGAAAGTATTTAAATGCTTTTGTAATCAAAGCTAGATGCAGGATCTCTGAGAAGAATAGAATTATTTATCAGCAGAGAGTTGTGTGGAATTCCATTTTCTTGCTCATTTAAAATTTGAACGGTACTTACATACATTGGATTGTAGAATACTGTTTGTCTATTCCACAAAGCAAGGTAAGGATAAAGAGTGCAGGTACGTTATCTTATATTCAATTATTCATTGCTTTGTGATATGTAATTTCTTAGAAGCATTTATAAAATTTTATTTGTAAAGCGATATTGTTTATAATTTGACGTCGACAGCTGAGAAAGAGTTCCTGAGTTCAATCCCTGGGTCGGGAAAAGTATTGTTGGGTTTTAACTTAAAATTCTCAGTAAGTAGTAACTAATGACAAATGGAAGTACAACACTCCTGTGTCTATCTCTTTAGTGAAATATGTCACGTTATAACAAAAATCAATTTAGAATTTGGAAGGAACATCTAAAATGTAAAAGCCCGTTGGTAAATGTATGCTTTACAGTCTGCGAAATGGCGAACAATTCGGAGAGATCCATATGGAAAAAAAATAAATCCTATTATCCCGATATGACCGGGAACGTCTGCTGAATCCGGGCTGCCCGTACTCGGCGAGCCGTCTTTATTCAGATTGGTACCTTTTGAATGTAATTAAGTAAATTTCGATTTCGCTGCGCTCCATCTCGCAAATAATAAGAATGTGAGCTTGGATAGCTCGTGGTTTAATGCGATCTCGTTTTACTATCTACTTACTATTTATTTATTAATCTGTTTACTATGTATTTCCTATCTGTTTATTATGTATTTAGTATGTGGTTACTATGTATTTAGTAACTTTATATTCCTTTGCAATTAATAAGGTATATTTACGTAGAAATTTCATACACGTGCTCTAAATAATATGTAATTACGTAGAAATTTCATATACGTGGTCTTTTCCTGTTCTAACCCAATTTGTTGTTCTAAAATTTTATTAAACACCATCCACTGGGACACTTTGATTAGATTTAACTTTGTACATTTACTAAGTTAAGATAATTTAAAAGGTACGGATCAACTAATTATATAAATACCTACAAAATATAAAACTTTCAAAGATACAATTTTAAAAAGAAAAATTATCCAGCTACTAAGCTATTCAGTACAATGACAAGATTCAATTTTGGACTACGGACTTGCAATAATCGAGTACGTATTTGCAAGCCAAGGCAAACTGAGTTATTGGCTATTACCATTGGCCATCACAACATCGTGATATGTTGACGTAGACGCGACAACGATGCAATGACGTGATGTTTAAAGACACATCCAGTTAGCCTAATGGAACACGTGGTCATGCACGCGCAGTGATTTATTCCAAGGTGTTCGGTATGGATGGTTATATCGAACAAAATCAACAGAGTGGATTGCGCCGCGACACCTTTCAAATAAATTGTCTTGAGACTGGCCCGAGACGGTAAACAGGCGGTATGCAGATGTACGTAGCAACCGGGCACCATTCGTTCCGTCGATGGTTAGTCGTGGCTTCGAATTTGTTCTCTACTCTCGTTTACGTGGCGAAATTGATTTCACTATTTTCGCATCCACTCTGTTTAATCTACAAAGTAGAGAAGGCGTCTGATACTTACTTACGTCTGCAGGGGGAAACTGTTTTTCCATATCATTTAGCGGGATAATATGTTTTACGTACGAGCTTCAACTTTGAATCCGTTGTTATATATTCATGTAAAGAATAACAAATTGTTTCTAGTACCACAACCATAGGATTCGTATGTTATGTGACACTGTTTAACAAACTGTTTAAAAACGCCTCCGGACGGGTACACAGAGGGGTGTAGTACGCTCTAGCGTCATACCAGTTATGTTCTAAGTCTCACCATGGACTAGGGGATGAGTCTATTGCTATACATCGGATCCAAATCCAGACTGTTTCACTAGGAATTTCCAGTAAGAAACGGCCTATCATATTTTACCCGACTCGAAGATCAAACCCGGGAACCCTCGATCAGAACTGGTAACCACTCGGTCAACCAGGCAGTTAACATTGACACATAGAAATAATATATTTAGTGGCAGAAATGTTCTAGAAACTACGTTGTCGCGTCAGACAATTTCGGGAGATCCGCTGTATATTTTCAGCGGGAAGTTTCACAATTAGCACCACCTTTCCTCTGTTCGGTGATACCTCTCAATTGCAAGCAGACGAGTTGATTAATTACTGGACACTGTCACAAGGTTTCGATTGCGGAGCGCAAACTGCGGGGACGCTGGAATTACATGGTTGGCGACTGGCGTAAGCAAAGGCAGCAGAGAACGCAGGGTCGGAGCTTTCCAAACGTTTCGTTGTTGTTTCAGTATCAATTATTGTTGGCCGACAGCGTTAAGATAATTTTGTTTTTAGTGTTTTTTTGATGTAAAGATACATTTTAATCTATGATCTTATTTATATGTTAGAGCGTCTCAGTATTTACCGGCGTACGTGTTCGAAAAGAGTGATTAACGTAGTCGGTGCATTGTGCCTATCCCGATAGAGCAACTGACGTGAAGTGATAAAATATATAGTGAGAAATGTAGACGACGGCAGGGCACGGCAGGTCTGTAACGATAGAGCTATTACACACTCGGTAGACTCTACCTGCCCACTGAGGCACGTAATGTAATGATACAATAATAATAATAATCTTTTATAATAGAATTGACTTCATTTCGCGTCCCATTAATATTTTACCGTCGGAGCGCAAACGAGTGTATGTTTCACATCTTGTGCGCGCAATAAAAATAATTCCAGTAACACGTTGTCGCCACGAAATTGGAGCCACAATGGCGATGATGCCGCGCTGCCAAATTACTGACCTCCCCCTCCCCCCACCGCCTTAACAACTGTCCACCGTCGCCATTACGGAGGATGGCTTTTAATAAACCGGTTATTAACATTTTAATTAGTTAGATCGAACAGTATCGGCGACACTCGACAGACAGGAACAATGTGATTAGAGTGTACTCCGGAATAGTTATCGTGCATTGTATTACGAGTTTTAATACAGATATATTTCGATTCAATTTTTATCTACTTATATGTTGGCGACATGTAGATATATGCATAATTTAAAACGTAACATCACGCCTGTAATCCCCGATGGGGTAGGCAGGTGAGTGTAGTACAATCCTACGTTTCATCAGTTACGTTTAAGTCCCGCGAAATAGGTGGTGAGCCAATTGCCCTACCCGGGCGCAAATCCAGACTCCGAGTCACTACCAGAAACTCTAAATTAGGAAAATGCATAATTTACATAGGTTATGATTTTTATTGGTGAATACGCATGCTTTCAATAGATATTTTACTTGATTTAACTTCTGTACTATTTATTACAGACGGCCATACACATAGTTTATATTGCGTCATTTATAACATACATAAGTAGTGTTCATATATTTATGTGTATTAAAAGTGTTACCCTGTAATAGGTTCGCGAATTTAAAGATCATAACTACATATATATGTATATAATTTTACGTTTCAACATAAAGTGTGCTTCTCAAAATGTTATTATACTTACGAGATACAATTTTAAATTAATATATTGTGTAAATATGCCGCCTAGGAACAGATATCAAAGGAACATTTTTGGATGTAGTGACTCAAAGCTGATGTCTACGGCGTAGCGTGAACAGGGGCGTGGTTAAGCTGCGTAGCCTGTTGGCAGCCAGCGCGAATGTTGGAGTTGCCAGCTCCAAGGATAAAGCCGACCGTTAGCGCAGACGTACGCTAAGACGGGATTGCATGCACCTTGGATAATTGAGCAACATAGCATAGCACCACGCTTGTATTTCCTCGAACACCCGTTCGAGGTAATAACTTGTAGGTACTACTATCCAATCTACACTTGACGAATTGTTAACAAAACATAACAATTAGGCAAATCTTAGATGTACAGTGGTGTGGTTAATACGATTTAATTGAGGTTGCTAGTTATTATAATTAAACAGGCTATTCACACGTGGAGAATTTTATAAGATATATGTAGTTGTCTTCATTATAGTTCTGTTGAAGCAAATAATTACATATTGGTATTTTTATACAACGGTAATTAAACAGTATTACTCTAATCCGACACAACTAGCTATCAAATTATTATAAATTGCAATAGAAGACATGTGTATGAACAATGAATTATGAATAGTAAAAAATGTGAATGATAATTTTGAATACTTATAGTTTTTAAAAAGAAATCTTACCTAAGCCGCTGCATCTCATGTTATATTAATCTAACATTCCTCTAGTATGATTATTTATCATTATTCAAAGAGTAGTGCACTCGAAATCTATAATCTTATATTGGATCTTCAGATGCAGTCACATGTAAATGTCGGGCGCACAATCTCGTCTAAGTGTGAAACAGTGGGCTATCAAATGTCCAGCGAATGCAAATCAAGCGGCCAGGTGTAACAGGAAGATAATGGAGCTTAGTGATTGTGTACCGTTTGATTATCGAACGAACGGAACGTAGACGAACGAATGACTATTCCAACGTTTGTAGCCGTGTATTTTCCAGAAGTATTTTTAATCTGTTTTAAAATAGACGGTAAGTAACATTGTTACTACTGGCTATTTCTTTTCCTGTCTTTTTGTAAAGAAAAAACATTGCTGAAAAATCTGTTCTAAAATAGGTCATCACATTCTTAACAATTGGTCTACATAAATAGAAAAAAAACATAATTATTTTTAAAAACAACAACTATTTTTTAAACACCGTATTTCTTTAATACGTTATCGCAGGTCTAGAGCACTGGCAGCTTAATAATTTAATTTTAAAAGATTCGTCTCATTCTACTAGTTCGGTCTTCTAAATTTAAACATCAATATTGTTCATTTGTTTTAACATGAACTTTTAACACAAGTAGTGACGCAGCGTCACATTACCGTTTGTAATGTTAACATTAATGTCGTTAACATCAACTTGTTAACATTACAATAAACGTTGTTATATTTAACGTTAACGACTGTTAACATTAACATAGTGTTCAGTGTATTTTCGGATAGTAAACACGAGTTGCGTTTTTGGTTACGTTGTGGAAGTTTAAATTAAATGAGCTGCTAATCTATTTCAAAATTATCAGCATAGTACTTGTTCAAAATATCAAAACTATCGACACATTAGGTACCAGTTAGTGTGATTCAGAAACTGGAATGATAAGTGTCATATGAATTGAGTCATGCAATAAGAACAGTAGATATGAGTCATTCTCTTAATAACATTAAATTGAGAGAACTAAAATAATTTTAAAAGTCCGCCTTTTGTTACATACCTCGATATATAGGTGTTTCAATAAAGAATAAATAAAATGAATAAATAAAATGACCAAGCATTGGGGTTTTACAACACCCTCAACCAAAATACCCTAATGCAGGTTCCAGGTCACGTGTCCAATATAGAAAATCTTCCTTAACCTGTATACTTTTCATTTTTGACGCCAATCGAAAATCGTTTTCTTATCAATTCAGACAATATTCTGTAAAGAATAAAAGAGCTAAAAGTACTAGAATATATCTTCATAAACCTTCACGAACTTTGTACACTAGAGTTTTATAACAAAGACACTGCTTATCTCCAGTGTTTGATGGCAGAGATGCGTGTACAATATGGTCAATTACTTTGATAAACCAGCTATCCTTTTGAAATTTTACATCTTGTATAATACAGAAGGCAGTGTAATACTGTTTTGTGTAGCTGGTTTCTATTTTATTTTTATCTTAGTTTCATACAGGCACTGTTTCATATATCATTATTATTATGTCATCACGCCAGGACTTTTACGGGGTAGGCAGAAGGCATTAAGTGCTATATATCTTTGTTCTTACAGACCTGAGATGTCTTACAGTCCCGACATGCTTTTTCTACACTCATTACTCTTTTCGTGCATGTCGGTTGAATATAATATAATATAATATAATAATATTAGAGCTAAATACAGCTGTAGTTTCACGTAGTACAATAATATTTTAGTCATATTACAGTGAAATACAGTTACTGTTGCATATTAAAATCATAATAACGTAACATCACGCCTGTAATCTCCGAGGGTAGACAGAGGAGTGTAGTACACTTCCACGTTTCACCAGTTACGTTTAATAGGTAGTGAGCCTATTGCCATACACCGAGTACAATTCCAGACTCCGAGTCAGTGACTAGAAATTCTAAATTAGAAAAATCTAATAGTACCCGACCCGGAATTTGAACCCAGGACCTCCCAATCGGCAGTTGCGCTTGCAACCACTCGATCAACGAGGCAGGCAGGCATTAAAATTATATTAGAGTGCAATACAATAACTGTTCCGTACACTCGTACTGTAGTTATATTATAGTGTAATATTGTAACCGTTACAAATGTTAACAGTCTCGCATCGTAGTGTCGTCCGCGGATGACGTCAGCCGTTCGATACATTTCCAATTTTGTAAATTTGACAAACAGTTCGGTCCGGCCGGCGGTATCGTGATCTCCGTCGTGGATATCGTGAACCGCCCAATCGGTAGCGCATAACGTATAAATCACGGTACAGGAGTGTGTGCCTGTTTTCTGTATGTCCGTGATGCTATTTTTATTTGGCAGTTTCGGCCGATAGCGCTTTTTTTGCTCTTCTATCAATATTTCTACGCGGCTCAGGTATCTGCCCCAGTTTTGGTTAATCGTCGTCTGCGAGATCACTTTTTGTATGTATATTAACCTTCTATTGAGACGACGGATCGAGCTGGCAGTGTGCTGTGGTTAAGTAAACCGATGATAAGTTTTAGGGATCGAATACTATTACTTTGCACTAACTGAATTGGGCCGCACTATGTTAATCTATATATTTCTTAGGTTTATCATTATAAGTGACAATGTATTTGTGTTATGAGAAATACGGACCGAATTGTTTTTAGTGTGATATTTAAATTCAAATCGACATTACGATTACGTAAGTCTGGTCTCAACTACCGTGGCTTTTAATGGATAAACATGGGAGAGCGGAAGTGAGATGAACTTTCTAACATCGAGCAACTAGCGTACACGGCTTATGTTTGACTATCAATTGGAACTAATTCCAAGTGAATTGATGACTAATACAGTAGTAGTTTCGCATTCTGAAGCTATAACTATTCGGTATGTAGTCATGTCATCGCGTATGTACAATTGTACAGGTTGAGAGATATTGTTAAAAGTTACACATTAAAAATGAAGACCAATAGTTTTAGTAGTCAGTTGTTAATGGAATAGTTTTGGACATTGGATGAAATTTGACACGCGTAGAAATACGCATATAGGTGTGATGTTATGTATTATATAAAAGATAGAAAGAAATAATATACATATGTTATAAATGCTAATAAAATGACGAAAGGCTCACGTTGACCCCGTAAAAACCTATATTTTAAGTTTTAACAATCGTTGCACAATTTGAAAGGAATTCACAATGTTCAAAATAAAGGTACCGTATCTCGACGGGGGTTTCTGTCTTCGATGTCTTCTTAGCCTTCTCTTATCTCTCGTCGGTTACCCATCCACGATCGCTCACTCAAGGAGGTTGTGATGGGCCGAGCAACGAGTGCACACATCACACCCAGGTTGAGTGAGTAACCGGAAATGAAATGTTCTTGTGTTTCTTCTTTATTAAAATAATAGTTCTTCTTTCTTCTTTGTTCCACGAACGTTTACAGATGATATAGTTTCAGAAAATGCAAGTACAAATATTTGTTAAAGCGAGCAAATATTTAGTATATAAGTATACTCTATAAAAAGAAACAATCATAAGCCTGTAATGCCTGAAGGGGTAGGCAAAGGAGTGTAGTGCACTCACCAGTTACGTTTATGTCCCACTATGGAATATGTGAAGAACCTATTACCGTACTCCTGGACATAGACCCATAATATTTAATTGTATTGCTCTGTAATATATCATAATCATATTAAAGGATCCGTGAGCCTTGATACATTTTTCCAAACTAATATTAAGGTTACACTAAGGCCCATTTAACGACAATGAATTTAAAAGTAGTTTTCAACAATGTTCGAGTTGGGCGAGACTTTGTATACATAAATCTGTAGACGCGTTACAGTGAGTTTGGTCGATAGCGATGAAAATAGACCACTTCACTGCAAACCGATCCAGCGTCTCATTCCGGCTATTTTGGCAGTATTGTTAGAGTTTGATATACGAGATTAACTTCCCATTTCATTAATATCTAATATTAAATTTAGTGGGAAACGTTTTCCAAGAATTATCAAGTAATAAGTATATGGTAATTCTTAGATTCCACTTTCGAGAAATTGAAGCTATTAAAACAATGAAAATTATAGGTAAACTGCCTGCATACTTACTACTCTTTAGTATAGGTATTTAACGTGATATAAAGTTATGTACCGATTTTAATGACACACTATTGATGGTTCGGTATAAATAAAACATTTTTATTACAGCCCATTTTATCGAGCAATAATCCAAAAGAGCCAGTTAATTAATTAATCGAATTCCCATAAAAACAGGGCTATTCATGGTACTTACGAGAGGACGTCAACGACAACTTTTACAGTCAGCCAACAGAAGGGGTGCGGTTCCAACGCCATCTATTATTTACAGTTCGAACTACGTTCGGCCTACCCTCGTTTACATCACAATTAATTTAATTTGCTTTTTCACGGGCTTCTTCCATTCCTTCATTGTAATGTGGAGGGTTGAGGGCGCGAATTTTCTCGTGATTTGGTAACGGAGGCGGTAATTACAGTAATTGTAAGGTTTCTCCATTTGTTTTTAACTGTTTATTATAGCGCGTGCTTGTTCTGAATGTTTGCGGAATTAGCGATAATGTTTTTATATTACCGCTTACGTTGCCAGCCGTATGACGGCCTTGTCTTTGGAAATGTTGAAAATATTTCGCTTTTAACGAGGAAGATTAAGAACGTTAAAATGCTCACACGCGATTCTGCTCGACAATCGCATTTGAGATACAAGTTATGTACTTGTCGAAACATGCCTCGTAGATATTTACTTCGTATATCAGTATTGTACCTACGTATATAAGTAGATAGTGTATTTCATCTCAATGATGTTCAATTACTTGCATCAGGCGGTCTTCTTACAATTGGGAATTATTGGAATCGTCTGCATCGTTCGTTTGTAACCTTTTGACTTGCAGTTTTTTTGTATTTAAGTGGAGAGTGTTGCTTAAATATTTATAAAAAAATAAGTACCTATGTATATAAGCATAAATTAATAGATGTAGTTTATAAGCTGTCTAGTTATCGTGACATAGGCTCTTCCCACTTTGGGCCGAAAAGATCGTGTGTGGAAATATACTAAGACAAAAATATTATTAATTGCACCCTTTGCAAATATAAAATGCATTTTGTTTTTCGAAAAATAATCGACGAATACAAAGAAGCAACGTTCTGTATGGAAATAAATATTTCAATAAAGCGAAATTCTGCTTCATTGCCAAGCGGAGATTGGAACGAAAATTTGATAACTGTATGGGGTGTTGCGAATATTCCTGCTAATACTATAAATGCGCAAGTATGTTTGTTGGTGTTATTTTTTATACGCAGCAACAGAGCAATAATTGTAGATATATTTTGTATAGATATAGTTTATGGACTTTAAAGGGTTATACAATATTTTTTTTCAATTTACTTTCAGGAATGAAATTTAGCCCTTTGTAACGTTTGAATAAATTTTAAGTACAATCTACATATTTGATTGGGTATATACTCTTTATGTATAGAGTAATGGCAATAGAAAGTTTGATCGGCTCTGTTAAAATTGCATGTAAATAATCAAAAACCGTTCAAACTCTACTATCGAACCGGTAAATCTAATATAGAACAAAGAACTCTTAAAAACGAAGTAAGGTATAAAATTAGTATGACAATTAGCTAGGCTTCCGCATAATTTATATTACACGTGATATTAGTAAGTACCTATATAAGTACTTTGGTATAATAGGCTGGGATACTACTATATATATAAATATATGCGCTTTATTCCCTTTTCAAATTTATGGTAAACAACACGATAAAAAATAGATTTAAAAATGTGCCATATTAATAATCCTTCGCTTCAATTAACATGGTAAGTGGTTATATTAATTTAATACAAAAGCAGAGTAACGCGTTCAAAAGCGTTGAATGGAAAATATAGATTGCACTTAACGTGTTCGTAACCAGAAAGTGACGTGCTTAATAAATAATATTTTAATATATGTTCTTAATTAAAAGTGCATTAAGCTTGATAAGTGAAACACTGTGCTTTATGAAGTTAATTGAGTTTCAACCATCACTAAGTAACTTTAATATGAACAAGAGCATGAGAATTGAAGCGAACTTACATACGAGTATAAGCAAGGGAAGATATGTTTGTGTTCATATACGCACACACTGATAGAAACATGTTATTCTAGACAACAAGCGTATCTTAATGAGAACGCGTATTTGTTTTCCCAGTCCGATATAGTGGATTCCAAGTAATATTGTAAAACTGTATCGCGTGACAGGAACATGATATTGTGCGGTGAGTGTTGGGTATCGACGGACATGCGCACGCGCCGGCAACGGAAGCCGCCCACGAGCGCCCTTCCGCTTACAACGATAAGGCTTCGGGGTTTTATTCCAATTTAAAAACATAAAATGGACATTTGTTACAAGGACAGCGTACAGTTTAACCATCCATCCGATCCGATAAAATATTTACATGTATGTAATGATGAATTATAAAATGTCAGTTTTTGTACACGTAATAATATTTTTAGGCAACCTGTCGGTATAGTGGAATAAAGTTGTCTGAAACGCTCTTATAATGAACGTCGATTTGTAATTTAATATGGCAATGTTAGATAGTTTATTAAGGAAGTGTTGTTTAATAAGAGAGCAAGTTGCGCGCTGTGATACGTGTAAATGAATTCAGTACACACACAAAGTTACTATAAATCTTCGTCTAAGTGAACAGAGATAGAGTTTAAGCACGCGCTCGCGTCGCCGCCTTCAATCTAAGTTTGGCGAGCGTCGTACGTCCGCTACACTCCTGCATAATGAAATGGGGATGCCCCAGAATTCACAACTTCGCCGATACCAGCGATAATTACGTCCGTGTCGCTGAACATCAATATTCACGTTTATGCATGAATCTCATTCTCGTCATAATTTTTTCACGAACTTTTTCCCCCCGTCTCCTTTATGCGCTCTGCCCATCTTATCGCCGCTGCAAAAACATTTATCTAGTATCTGTCACTTAAAGCCTTTGCTCTCGTGTAAACGCGTGACCTTATTTTTTTGCTAAAAGGCCCCAGCTATCAGTTCGCGTCGCGACACAATATTACCCTGTACGGCGATATATCGCCTTCGAATCACGTCATCGTTTACCCTTGGCGGGGCGTGGCACTTAAAGTATGTGTTTACGGGGTGTCTCGCATAATGCTTGCGGCGAATATCGGCCCATACCCCTCACGAAGATCGTATCCGACATGTTATGGCGAAATTTTAAAATTCCTACTATTTTCACACTAGTATGCAGCGACAATTTTGTTGGCAACATCTTGGGTACTTTTCAAAAACGACTAAGTTCGTCTAATATTTTTTATAATATCCATTGGAACATATCGTCTGATGTTTGTAACGCTTTTGTTTTCTGGTCATTATAGTACACTGAAATATTTAACAGTATAATGTGTGTGCACTGTGACACAAAACGCGTGATATGTGTATATATATGTGTGTCAACGCATCTGTTACAAACGCCGACGTTACATTTGCAGGGAGCGCCTGTTATGAATCCAGAGTGTGATGGATGGATCAGCTGCAAGCCACCTACTGTCACATGTATTTATTGCGGATTTAACTATTACCTACGCTTCCAAATGTTGCTGTAATGTAATTTCTATGATTATGAATAACGCAATAACGTACGCGCTATTTATATACTTTACCATAACATATAACATCATGCCTATATTTTTCTGTAAGGTTTGGCAGAATAGTGTATTAATCCCACTTTTCATTTCCTATGTTATATATATGTATTTTATGGAATAGGGGGACACAATATGCTAATTCTGTTTTGATTAACAAAACACGTGTTATCGTCTTGTTTTGCGAAGAACGAGGTCAGAGGATATTTAAAATGTATTACGCCTTAAAATAGGGATGAAATTAGGAAGGATCCGGTGCAATTATGAAGAAAATTAAAAATTCCTTAGGAGCAATTTGTTGAAAAGTTTAGTCTATCTCGATCGGACGCGAAAAAAAATAAGTTCCATCTTCGTCAGGTCGTTTGACAAGTTGAGTAAATTTCAAAGTTAATTTGTTAGTTTCTTGGAGAATGAAATAGCATAAACTGATGATAGGTATGAGTGCCTGCGTGTATACTAAACAAGTGTGATACTCTACTGACAGATGTTTGGCTGGAGTTTAGTTAGCTATTGTTCGAGGCTAAACATAATATACTTCGACATTTACATTATCGCTACAATTATTAAAAAACCACAACAACATTTTGTAACCAAAAGTTTAAAGTCTTCCATGTACCCAACCTTTCAGCTACTACTCAGCGCTCTCGGACCCAAAATAGATGTTTTATTATGAGACAAAATATAAATAAATATCCTTCATACCGACTTGGAACACAATATGTACTTATATATCAAAAGCTTAAAATAGCTACTCCACATTTGGAGTGTAATCTTTTTTGTTCTTAAAATACAGTAGGTGACGTGGGTAAGAATACTGAAGGTTGGTCGCTCGTGAAATCCGATTCACATATTATCAGGAATGGTACATTAAAAATATCTTATCACAACACAACCCCACAAAATTTCACTTAACTGCTCCAACATGTAAATTACTATAAAGTTTCTTAACAAGATAATGACAAAACAGACACACAATGCGGATGTTAATGGATTAAGATGCTGAGGGAATCCAAAACTCATCTACCTTAACCAAATAAAACAGGTACCTACTGGTTGATTGGGCGGTCAGAAGACTTCGAAACCGGGATGCGTATATGACGAGAACAGATCTTCTCTGCCTACCCCGTTGAGGTAATACCGGCGTGATGTTATATGGTCATTACTAATATAGAAATAATAATTTTGAGTAGGTACAGAATGTTTGTGCTGCGAAGCGCTCAGCGGGCACGGCTGCTCCTAGTTATATGGTATGATGTACAGTTACATGATATGTATGAGCGCGACACTACGACTGAGCACTTAGCGGAGCCCGTTCGAGGCGGGCTCGCATCAATCACAACACAATTTTATATCAAATGTCGCTCTCAATCAATTTGTGCTAGGATCGTGTTCTCGCTACGGCAGCGACGCTCACCTTCTTACGTCTTTTTATACGTCGCGGAAGATTATTCATGTAAATACATCTAGTCTTGCGGATTTTGTATCTTATCTGTCTATAAATGAATGTTGTGATCGAAGGCTCTGAGGCTTTACATCGATTTGTTTTTCAGTAGTTTTTATTATAGAGTGTGTAAACTTGATTTTGACCACTATTTTGACACCACTCATTTTGTGTGTATGTGATGTGATCACTATTTTGATATAACTATCCGGACGTTTTAAGCAAAATTGTGAAGAATTAAAAAAATGTATTTAAAAATTGAATTGCATTAGTGAACTGAAATTGCGTGGTGTCTGGGACGGTCGCGTGATGAATGTGACGGGGATACGTTGAAAATGTATGAATAATGGCTGCTCTGTTATAACCAAATGTGCAATGGTAGTGTCACGCGCGGACGAAGTCCGTGCTGAAGAATTCTTCTATTTCTCCGGTTGTTGATAAACACGAACTCTCACTCAATTGGATTTACGTATAAAGAGGTATAAAGAAAACTGTGTAATTTTTTTTTTATATTCGGCCAGAACGTGAGTAGAACGGCAAAGACGGTAAAATGTTGAATTTATGAGAATCAACACCATTTTAAAATAATTCATGTTCTAAAATTTATTACCATGTAAAATATTATAGTACTATGTAAACTTCCAGGTAGGTACTTAGTAACTAGTTAATAAATCAAGATAATAGCCACTATAAGTTCTCGGAGCGAGTCAGTGAATGTTCTAGACTTTTAAGTTCTCTTCATCAGTATTCTTGATAGAGGCGTGAACGTGCGTAAAAATATTAAAATATAATACTTTTTGCACGTAGGTAAAAGTGCAGATGATTTACATCGCGACACTGCAGTTTTAGTAATTTAAACAGGTCATTTACATTTGCAGGAGTGGGATTAAAATGTACATGTAAATTTGTGAATATTTTGTATAGAAAAAGTGACCTTATTATGACTTGAGAAGCCATCTTTTCCAGACAATCTTCGGTAAGAAAAAGCAAAATCTAGTAATAAGGACCAAAGTGTAGAATATACAAAACGAAATACAACGAAATATATTTACATACATATACTTGTACATATAATGAAAGCAGACATAAAACGACTGTTTACCAAAATATTAAGACTCTTGAAAACTGAGCCCGGCGTTTACTAACAGGAAGAAAATTACGAAAGCGAGCGACAGGAATGAAGAAGTTATTATGAAAAGAACAGAAATCAACCGGAGCAAGAAGCGAAAGTTTATTAGCAGATCTGAGAGAGAGATTATGAGAGATTATGGTATACATATTAGGTTGAAGTGTTCTTCAAGGAAAGAAAACGTAGCGGAATTGAGCAAAAAGAATTTCTAAGGAACAGAGATTACATACAGAGGTACATTCTATCTGAGTACATCACTTTACAATATTGTAATGAAATCTTAGCAGAATGTGATACACGAACTAAGATTTGGTTAAAATATTTATACCCTCAACTTTGTACCCCAGTGATAGTACTTGGTTAAATACTTAGAATAGAAGACGAATCCATAGTATATTTCACTATTTCGGTCTAAAAGGTAAATTGAGACGATGATTAAATTTATAACCTGTAGTTTATTGATATCGGAACAGACTGGCTTGCAATTCAAGGTACAGAACACTCATAAAAATTGGCAACTATTAATCAATTACCTGTGAGCGGGCGGCGTTAAGAAGTAGTGTATTATATAAACTTGTAAAGTGTGAACTTGTAAGTTTCCCCAATATACCGACTAGTACCGTGGAGAAATTGTTATAAAAACAATTTGCGTTGCAGTCTGAAGTACAGCATCGGATATATTGGACAGATACTAACATATTAACTGCTAATAAATATTCAATTTCTGCAGTTAATTAAAACTACTATTAATTATTGCTACCAGTTTTATTAACAATTTATACTAAATGTAACTTCAGTCCTATTCCAAATTCAAAGTTCGTTGTCTATGAGCAACAGTCTTTGGACTGCTGTTGCTCGTTTGCTCTCTTCGTCGAAATTACCGCTTAAATTAACAAAACAAAGCACGGTTTGCGGTGAATCCCAAGAAATAACGAAATTTTTCGTAGATATATTTCGTTCTATACATGAGAAGCACGAGGAATAATAGACATTTGATACTCAATCCTGATTCCCGCGTAATTTCTTCGTCCATTTTCCTCCATTCACATACTGTTCACGTCTCCGAAGTGATATCTCTAATATCGGATGACAGTGTAACACGGGAGCGCCAGTAACTTTCCTAACAGGAAGCATAGTTTTGAACCACTACAGATAATTGGCCAGTTAGCTCCGACTGTGTTCTTAATTGTCCAAGACATTCTTCGTTCGGTCTTGTACAATACACTTGTACACCAGCACAATTTATTATACAGGCTATAGAACTTGTCTATTATTATTCGATTATGATAGATTCTTCTCTTTTATTTAGAATTTTAAATTACTAATGAAAGCATTACGTAGTTTTAGGCAAATATTTAATCCATAGATGAAAATAATCAGTTATTTAAATTTTTGCTTATTAGCCTTCAAATTATTTTACATTTAGGTGGTTAAAAATTTCACATTTTAGTGGTTCAAATTTAGTGTATATCTTAACTAACCTTTTAATTTTCGTGACACAAAACTAATAAGGTCACAAATTTCAAAGACCCTCGAGAAGATGGACTCGTAAAAAATACGACTTCTGACAATAAAGATCACTGTATTTTTTGTATGACATCTATTGTCTTTCTCCTCGTATTTTTTAAATTTCAGTTCATATTGTGTGTGATCAGCGAGGCAATCCGATATTAGTACAGTCAGTGTTACATAAAAGTAATATTAAAAACAGGTTGCGTCATAAATCGAATGAATAACTGAAAGTTGTATTCTTGCGAGCTCTGCCCACATACGCTTAGATGTAAATTGCACAATGGAGTTTGTTTATAAAACAAAACGCTGGAGCTTGCCACTGCAATAATAGCGAACTATTCAAACAATGGTTATAAAATGAATCTAAATTTAATTCACTTTTCTAATATTTACTTCGAAAATGCAGTATAATATGGAATTTAATTATGCATTTGTAATAACCCACTAGAATATTTTAGACATTATAAAGTATGGAAAATAAAATTATATTATAAAGTTCAAGTGTATATAGAAACAGTATAAAAGTACAATGGCAGGTGGGGAGCGGACCCATCAAAGATATGACTATCTTATCACTAGCTATCAGCCAAATGGAAGTTAGTTAATCAATATAAGGGTAAAAATTGAGCCGTTCAAGTACTGGTAAAAGCTAATTTCGGGAAGGATTAAAATCGATTGCTACGTTAACATATCATCAAAGTGTATGTTGTGTATATGCACTTACATTCAAAAGTTGATCTATTATAAACAGTTTTTTTTTAACATAACGCAAATACTCTTATTATATGTATTACTATAAATGCCTCCACATTCAAAAAATCACCTGACCCCTGTAAATTTTGTCTTGTAAACAAAATTTGCCGAAGATCTGCGGTCGCATACTTAATTGTGTCGAATTCATTACACACCGAGCGAGTATACAGACCCAAATTTATGTCTGACGACGATGTTCGATTGAAGCCGGTACCTATTTATGGAATTTTATTGAACGTTGAGATGTGGCGCTATAAATGATCTAATAGAACATGATTGCTTCACAATGCGCATGAGTGGCAAACGGTTGGAGTAACAAAATATCACCGCAGAAAACGATATTGTTTTACATATTTGTTACTTAAGGTCTTATTTGACATTCATGAATATTTTATACAAATTTGTAATGAAAAAATTCAAATTCGGAACAAATAAAAAAATACGAAACAATTCAAAAATCGAACTCACCATATCGTTGCGCACCTCCATTTTCACTTACGCACAAAACCAATAAAAAACAAAATGAAACAACTTAGAAAATAATGTTGTTCGCATTGCTCGACTGCAATTGCATTAGGAGACGCGAAATAAAAAAGAAAATAAAAGGCATCGAGTAATAAAACGAACGCGTTTTATTGCCGCGAGATGTACAATTAATGGAATGGTTGATTTGAGCATTCCATTTTGAAGCGTGTGCGACCGCGGCCTACGGTGTCGGGACGAAGTGTGATTCGAAATTCGAACTGAAGTGGAGTGTACGCAGCGCGAAGCAGGCGCGCGTCGCTGTATAGGCGGCCGCGTGCCGGGCGGGCGGTTATAAACGCTATCTCCGGGTAGTACAGATAAATAATACGATAATGCATTACGTTACCTACATTAATAAGTCGGGTTTTACATGTCTGTTGAAAGATAACCGGGGACATCTGTTGTAGAGCCTGGTATTTCCATATAAATTAATATAATATTTCGTTTCATAATTTTTTATCCGTCCTGTGGCATAAATGACGAGAAGCAAATACAGTTATTATGAAGTCAACGATTTGTAAGTACAAGCTGTAGGTGACGCATTATTGTTTTGTATCGTAAGCCTATTATGTTCGATAATACGTGTGACTCAGTGTGGGCTGAAGGCGTTCGATGGGGCTTCGCGTAGCAGCGAGTGCGCCGAATTGTGGCTTCTCGCCTGTCTACGTCTACAGTTTACAATTCTAGCAGTTCAGTATTGTATGACACTTAGACGTATTGTTACTCAAAGAGTGACACATACAGTAATGCTCGTATAGATAAATCATAGTATTGTAGTCTATATAGTAGGATGGATGGATGGATTAGATCGTCCCACGCTGCGACGCTGTTAAGTAGAAATAGTACTCAGTGGGAATAGCTAAGTGAAGTATGTAACTTTCATGACGCCTTTATCTTTACGTTATATCGTTTATTTCATTGGATGTAAATATAACATGATAGGCGAAATATAGAAGTACTAGACTCCTCTGCTTATCTTTTCGGGGAAATATGTACTTGCGTGATATGTTATATCCACCAATAATAATAGATAATAAATAAAAATTAACCCATTTGTCATTCCACTGTTGGAATATGGGTCTCCTCTAAATATTGATAGGGTTAAGGCCATAGTCTACCACGATGGCCAAGTGCAGGTTGGCAGACTTCACACACCTTAGAATTTTTTTTTTTGTTAATTCTAAGGTGTGCAGGTTTCCTCACGATGATTT
>DWME01003062.1:0-19209 GCA_018244795.1 Parelbella ahira ahira | reverse complement strand
AGTTTAATCTTAAAAATTATCTACATGGGAGATTTGTTTTTATACTATTTTTAAATTGATCCCTCAAAGGAAGTAGGTTTGTGTAAAATGCATTATCTGTTATTTACATTATGCCCATCTTGGCTTTTCTCTGTAGTAATTTACCAGACCAGCTGTAAATTGGTTGATCCATCTAAAACAAAATTATAATAATTTTATATTTAATACAACACCAAAAGTGGATTCTAGCCTGTGATGCTTTTGTTCCGCAGCCGGATGCAGGTGTAGATACAATATCAATACCAAACATTAGAAAGTTTTGCTTTAACAATAAGGCTTAAGACATACTATAACAATTGCAACAAAATTGCCTTCCATCAACGACATAAAAGTTGTCACTATAATGTTACAAGGTCTCATTTTGAGAGAATACACCAGTTATATCTATGTAATGATAAACAAGTTAAAAAAAGTTATGGTCCATGAGCCAGCAACTGATTTTCATTAACAAAATCCCTCCCGGGCGATAACTGGTATAATGCTCAAGAAAGTTGTATCATGAAGCAATGTAAACATTAGCAATGGTTTTATGGGTGGGTTGAGCAACAGTAGCCTCCCAAGCACATAGTAAAAACAATCTTTTATTGTGATTTCCTCCTGACTGAAAATTAATCTAATCATAGCCAGCCCAATATATTTTATAATGGCTGTCTGTAATAATCTGAAACAGATTTCAGATTAATCTCTTTCTAGTTAATATAGTATTGCAGTCGTCAAACATCTATTATAATTTTAAACTTTTCCAATTTGAATTTTGAATTCGCAAAATATGAATATTTAAGGAATCTTGTTGAATATAATAAAAATGCGCACGCAAGGAAATATGCAACGGTTTTTTCTATACATAACAGTAACCGATTAATATCTGTAATGCTTTTGGCTATTTATACAATATGGTATTTAAAATAAATTCAGATAAAGAACTTACCATTTTCGCGTCAATGCTCTCGTAATTTCGTTTCTGACTCGATGCATATATTTGAGTCGCGAACGGCATCTATAAATATTTAATTATCTGCAAAGCTGTGAACTAAAAATAACATCGCGCCCAGTCCGCAAACGCATTGGATAGGTCAACCTACAAGGCGCCGTAAGTGGGTCAAATGTTATCACTACCTTTTTTAGGAAAATACGTAAAGGTAATTCCGGCTGATTCCTTCTTCGAGCCACTAAAACACGTTTAATAATATTAAATCCTTAAAAACACAAAAATGAATTTCTCTAAAGAAAAGTCTATGCGGTATTCGCGATTTCGTTCACACCTGCTTCTTTCCCTGTCCTCCCTGCTACACTTGCACTTGTATCAAACATCACACTTTCTCATCTCGTTATCATCTTTGGGATGACGGAATTTGATTTTCTTTGTTGCATTTCATTGATTAAAACCAACCAGGAATAATATATTTGGAGAGCGAACCCCCTACACTTCCTTGGTTGACCTGGTTTGTGTGGCCAGCTTATAAAAATTAAATTTCTGTCGGATAGGATGTTGCTGTAATAAAATATTATTTGAAATATATTTAGAAAGTGATTTTATTGAAATGCTAATGAAATATTTTACAATGAAATTAATTACGCGTTTTTAATTTAAATTCAATCATCTTACATTTAAAACTTTATACTATACTGTTACCCTAATAACTTCTTAAGTTACTCACTAGATGGCATGAATACTTCAAGTTATTTTTGTCAAAAAAAAAAATTGGAATAATTCCTACCTAAGTAATAATGTTCTCAAAAATCATTGATTGTAAGAGACTCAATGGCTACTGCAAATTATTTTAATAACAATATCTATAGTTGCACATAACCCAGAGTTTTATGACAGAGAGACGAGAAAAGTGCAAAAGTAACTTTCCTACAGAACTAGCAATGCAATATTGGCTTTGTTTGATGTTCAAATATCTTTAGGCGACTAACGACTTATTATGTGTACTAAGTGGTCAGTATTAATTAGTATTTTTTTTTAATATTAGATGGCATGTTATACTCCTTGTTACATTTTAAAATTATATACTGGTAAAAACAGCAAATTCCGGATCGTTCCGCGTTTTTATAGTCAGTTGCAGAAGTTTTACCGTAACAGATAAATGTGCCTGTTACCTATGTTTAGCTGAGTGCGTTTAAAATTATACTTGGTATTTAAGTACTTATTACAAATGTGCAAGATCAAATGCTTAAACATTAAATGTGAAAGCTCCAGTAGTAAGCTACTAACAGCAATCACTAATGGTCGGTAAACAGATATTAATCTGATTATTCTGATGTCGAGATACCAAATTGTAATAATGTAACAACGTAACATCACGCCTGTAATCACCGAAGGGGTAGGCAGAGGGATGTAGTACTCTGCCTTGTTTCACTAGTTACCGTTCAAGTCCCATGAAATAGGCGGTGAGCCTATTGCCATACACCGGGCACAGTTCCAGACTTCGAATCACTACTTGAAATTCTTAATTAGAAAATCCAATGTTACCAGGCCCGGATTTTGAACCCAGGACCGCTTATCGATCGGCAATCGCACTTGCAACTACTCCACCAATGAGGCAGGCAGTTAAATTGTAGTGATAACGCCAAATTACTATTCCAAAGATTGAACTAAATATAACCGCCTTCCACTACATACTTCTAAAGTACCTAGGTAGTCAATTTATGGTAGGAGGAAAAGGAAAAAAATCGTACAAAGGAAAATATTTTTTTAAAGTTGATCATTGGATCGAAAGAAGAGAAAAATATCATATTTTTTATGGATAGAATAACTTTTTCAATATTTCTATTATTTTTGGTTACAGATTGTAAAATCAGATGCTATCATGAAAAACGCTACTTTATCAAGATTATATTAATTGAAGCGTTGAATTAATAACTCTCTCAACATACAAGTTACTGCTACTTGAAGAAATATCGACTTATAATATTATTTGAAGCAATTCAGTAACAGTCGCCGCATCGTAAAACTTGAGGAATTACCAACTTGACAGAATCAAATATGGTTTATGCATTCGAGTATATTTCTCATTCATACACGGTTAGATTTATTGGATCAAGCCTTGAGTTTCATACAAATTGTGTGATAAACTTTATCGTATGTCATAAGAAATTTAATACGGTAACTAGTTGCACTGACGGCAGTCGTGGCATCTCCGCACGCGGCTAGCGCGTGCAACTAGGCCGTGAAGCGAAAGCAGTAGGGCCAACTTTCTCCCACCAACCCGTACAGAGGTCTGTTGTTTGTTACCCGTCACAACAGATTAATAACGATATATAAAATAATAATATGTATCTGTATATGAATCAAAGTACGAATTATGTAACCGTTGACAGTTATACGAGAGATTTGTTGTGGCAAAAAAACTATCTACGAGTATGCTGGATGACGCCCCCCTCAGTTGCAAAGTCCCAAAAGAAGGACATTTGACTCTATCCAAATAAACAGATATAATATGTATGTGCACAGTGGTTTTTCAAATGTTGATATTATTATTGCCAAACAGAATATTTGTATTCATGTCTCATGTCTGTTCATCTGTGACCATTAATTAGCTTTGATCTTTATTGGTATGTTTCTATTTTTTTAAGATATTAAGTTACAATAATTACTGGCGTTATGACAATAATGAAAATTGTATTTAGCAAAATTATTACAATTTAACAACATGGGTATTAATAAAATTTAATACGTAAAATTTACACAAACAGCTACATGGGTGCAAAACTTTAATTTTATTACAACAAACAGTTTCTATTCTCTTCTACTCGTATTTATGCGACGACGAGTGCGCAGTGTCATAAACTTGAGATGCAAGCAACTCATTCGCTGCAAAGAGCAAGTAGGAGGGGGAACCTAGACCTTTCTCTCAAGTTCTGGGTCAAGCTTTATGTAAGTTATGTTTACATTTGTGTTTAGTGCGGCGGCTTACCACAATTTACACCACTCGAATCCTCCGGCCGAATCATTTTGACATATTATTATATCGCGCTTTGTTATCTGTGCTGCTACAAAATAACCGCGTCATCTAGCGTTCGGCCAAGGTGGCAATTTTCAGGCCAATTAGTAGGTACCTATAATTACGAGATTAATTTATACAGCATTTCCGAGTTATAATTGCATATAACAAAAGTATTTTTTGATACGTACCTAAGTAATACAATTTGAAACTTTAATAATAATTATGATTTATTTCTGACCTAATAGGCATACATAAATTTTGTCAGCCTTTTATGTTACAAAAGATGTTTTGAAATCTAATATTGCATTTATGATTGGGCAACAATGTTTTTTTAAGTACTCCTGACATACTTCACACATAAGTTAAACGAATAAAAAAATACTATACATGTTTATTTTTCTATGAAGCATTACCCACCTCTATAACGGTAAGTCAGTCGGTCAGCGATAACTTTGAGAGCTTGACCTTTAAGAGATTATTAAATAAAATTCTATTACACGAACAAAGCTTCGTAAGTTCGACACGTTCACGAATTTACGTAGTTCATACCTATACTAAATATTTTTATGAAATTACGTAGGAAGCACAGTTAATAAGTATTGATAAGCAACGTTTACAAAACTTTGTGAGATTAGGAAGAACCGTTTGCAATTATGAGTAAGATAGTAAACAAAATGGATAAAACTTAAACATGAAACTATCTTTGATCGTGTGGAACCTTCTAGGCCCTTTCACTGAGTGAAAACGTTGAAAAGTGCCAACGGTGACCGCTTGCAATAAATGCGATCTTGTAATGAGTTAGAAAATGTTCTGCCTCTATATTGCTAACAATCGCACTTTATGTCTTGTAACTTCTGTACATTTATGCTGTAGTGTGTTGTAGTTTCTACTTTCGTCAGTAGATATTGAAATTTTATATCCTATTGAACATTAAAATTAATTAAATGACCAAGGAGCAAAGAGGGATAAAATAACACTAAATATCTTATGAGTATAGTAATTAATAAATAGTATGTAATTGAGTGAGATAGAAACCAGAATATACGTGTTATATGTTTCATTCTTTGCTGAGTATGTCATGCAAAAAATTAATGAACCGTCTTAACGAAATTTGAAGCGGTAATAGTAACTTTGCGCCTTTCCATAAGGGGGATTTTGCTCATATTCTCCACGCTGGGCATGCGGGTTGGAGATCGCAGGGCATGGTTTTTCGCACCGCCCAACGCTGCTGACCGTCGGCGGCCAGGGCTTTTGGTCGTGCCCGTATAGACTGCGCTATACCGCCGTCAGCCGGTCGCCAGAGCCTCGTCCGTTTGTTAGCAGGGTGCACCACGTGCAGGTGAGGTTGACTTGGGCTCCTGAGATGGAGGTTGGAACTCCTTACACCCTTAAAGATGTTGGACGTGACAAGCCGAGGACAGGGCGCGATGGCGCTTATTGCGGGAGGTCTATGTCCAGCATTGGACTGAGATAGGCTGATGATGATGATGATGAATAGTGATTGATTTCATCTAGATCAATATAATTTATGAGTTGCAGGATAAAGCTCACGACGGGATTTTTTTTATTTAGTTAATAGAAAACATTATTATTCATGTTACGTATATGTACATATGCATGTATTGGGATATATTTGTAATCGCAATTTTGGTATATTTACACTTTTGTCAAAAATTAAATAAAATTTTACATAGGCACATATTAAGCAAAACAACAATGTTATACTAGGTATTTGAAAAAATAATTATATAAAATTTATTATAACACCGAACTATAGTTTTTATAATGTCATATTTGTATAAAAAATCACAGCCAGCAGAACGCAGTTTATAAAAACCATTTAATGCAACTGGAAACTGTAATTAATAATATTGTTGTTCCGTTTAACAGCGGTCGTTCATCAAACGAACGAATTATGTGTCTGTGCCCATTTCACCTAGCTAAACACCTTTCTTTACGCACACAAGTGTACGACTCTATGCTTACAATCTGTGCATATTGCAAAAGTGTGTATTTACTTGTCTTTATACTAAAAAACATCTGTGTGTGTCTATAGCGTTCTGTACCACATACTGTGCACATAAACATTTTGCATCAGTGTGGGTGTGAAAGAGGGGATACGTCACACTTTCGTGTATACAAGAGACTAGTTGAATGTGTGCGCGCATCTCTGTGTTCATATTGCGTATACGCATGCAATGCCAATGCCATGCCAGTTACGCGTACGGAAAGTTGGTAGCAAATTTTTGCACTAACATTACATGACCGGAAAATTGCCTGTAGGAAACCGTGGTATAATTTTTTTGTGGAAAAAAGGCGAGTGCGTTTAATTAAACGACAGACAATGATGTTAATACTTAGGAAGCGTTTTACGGAATTAAATGATTACGAAGTAATACATGTACGTAATTAAATAACTTGGGTAGTAGTTACGAAATCACTTTTTCCGATCCGTAATTTTTGCTTGTACCGCTATTGGACTATGTTGAACTTATCTTTCAATTATTGTTCATTGTATATTTATATTTTTACATCTATAGTGTGTTCGATGCTTAAAAAAATCAAATCATCGTTAACGAAATTGTCTTCACGAATCTTGAAATGTAAAAAAAATCTTTTGAAATTAATAGGATTTCAGCTTTTTTTAGCATTCGTGGCCGAGGGCGCAAGCTATGCACTAACTGCGCGGTGAGTAATGATCAAACGCGCGGGAAGTGCAGCAGATTGCAGTGAAAGCCGCCTGCAGCGCGCGCTAAGAAAACAATCTTGATACTTGCTGTGTTTTCTTCTAGAACTTTCCAATCAATTACATACAACCATTATTAGGCATATTAATTTGACCAATGATAAAACGGATTTCATTTTTTCCAAGGCCCATACATTGATATCAGTTCTCTCGATTGTTCGATGCTAATTTAATCCATGGAATAGCGACGTAGAAGTCAATAATCCAATATGCTATTTATCAACGACAAAAACATCTCAAAGGTCACAGGTATAACAAGAGAGATTTAATTTTATAACCCACATTTCTTTTAAAGAGGTGCAAGTCAGAATTTGAGGGTACCACTAGACTGACCCTGTTATAGGTACATACAATTAATATCTAAATACAAAGATACTTATATACATAAATACCCGCAGAAGTACCTACCTTTCTATATTCTCACTTAGAAAGAACAGACACCCCTGTTTGTCACACCAAACGTCTTTATATTTGAAGGTTCTATTAAAAGTCATCTGTACTGTGTAAATGATATACATATACATATTCTTTCTAATAATGTCCTCCAATCTGAGGGTCGTGACTATCAAAAACAGTCCTGCGGGTAAGGGCTCTCCAGACACTTCTATAGTGGGCTTTGTAAATTGCTTTTTGAGTTTAGCGGCCAATTTGACCGAATAAAGATTTTGTAAAATGTCGTTGTGACCACACGTGTCCACCTGCACATGGTTGCAAGGGTCCCTGTACTAGGTTGTAAAATCTACGTTACTGGGCACTTCGGTCATCAACAAGGACGAATAATCAAAATACAAACTTTCTTTATACATACCTACTGATACTTAGAATTTTTCGTTATTTTTCTTAAATAAGTTTTTACGCTAGGATCAAACTGTTCGGTCCGTGTTTACACTGGCAGTTATTAGTTACAGCTCACAGATCTAAAACCGGGGAAAGTTAGCATCGGAGTAGGTATGTTGATAAATACACTGAGATTTGTACCTTGAATATTATAACACTGAAATTACCTAGCGGATAAAATCGTTAATGTCTTTAGACCATAATATTTTATGTTCTCTATCTAGAAAATAATATTCCTTTAGCTCGTAAATTATATATTTATAGTCACCATTATTAATTATTTTATCTTAATAATACACTGTGGTACCGACATGATAATACATTTAAGATTTACGTAACTAACTGAGAAGAAATTAAAACGTATGAGTGATATAATCTGTTCAGTTTCAAAATTTACTATCATTACGGAAAAATAAGTTCGTCGAACATTAAAAGTTTTAAAATTGAAAAGTTTTTTACAAATATAACAAGAGTTATCTTAAAATGACAATGTTTTTATAGTTAACTTTTAGCATCGTTACGCCTTGAGTAAAACGCGATCTGGTTCAATAATGGACAAAAACTAGATACTAAAAGCTATGGAAAGCAAAATACAATAGGTCGACTGATAGATCACTAGCGAGTCCATAACGGTAAGGGTTCATCATTGTATTGTGACCCGCGAAACTGGTGCACAGAGCCACAATAACGCAAAAGAACAATGGTGGCTTGACAGCTCGATAAAAGCGGTGAAAAAAAGTTGGTGTTCCAAATTCAAATAATTTCCCACACGTAACGTTACGCGGGCGGACATCGGGCGCAAGCCGTTATTTGAGCGGCAGTGACCTACATTTGTGCAACATTTCGCTGCCATTCTGTAACCGGTTTTGTTATTAACCTTATTGAGTGTAACATTACATTTATTATACATTGCGGTTATAGTTTATATTCGTTTTACTCGAATCGCTTTAAACGAGCATTGTACACACAATATAGATTAAAAATATTCTACACGTCTGTGCTTGGTCGAGTCGGTGTAAGTTTGCCGCGCTTTCTGATTTTAAGACGAGAAATTATATTGTCGCTCGTTTCAAAGTCACGTTCCTACTTAATCGAGTGTTACGTAGGATGCGTCAATTATTTATTATGTAGTTATATTAACATCATTCATTGGCTTTAAAGCAATTTGCACATGATCATGCACGCAGCATTATCAAGGTATTTGCTTAAAGTTTACCAGATTCCAGAAGTCAACATCACTCAGCCAAACTTATAAACGGATTTCTTTGTAAGACAAATAAAATAGTTCTAAAATGGTTTCTGCTTCTTTATGAATATATTGAATAAAATTGTAAAGAAATTAATTTGATAAATTTCACTCAGCAACGTCGCATTAGATGAGGGTACCTACTTGTTATGTTTTTGAATGCATAATTTGTTACAAAAAGTTACAAAATTGTCAGTAATATTTTTTTGGTTACAAACTAAGTAAGTTCCTATATACTTTCTACATATAAATGATCATTTACTATCTTCATGTAAATGTTTTAATAACATTCATGTCGATTTATATGTAAATGTACTATATTAAAAAAATGAGGTACGATTCACACTGTGTTCTCAAATAGTCTTCAGGAGTAACATCGTATTTGTGACTTTTGACAGGTTTTATTTAATGCTAAAGGATATCAAATACACAGTTATGGTTTTAACTGACGATTTAGCACCAGGTAGCCAGAAAACTCGTTTTTGGACGAAAACAAATTTATCTATCCTTCATATTAACACCGGACTTAATGTTTATTTGTATTCTATTCATTCTACATAATATATTCTTATATATTGAGGCCGCAGTAAGTGATAGGAAGTTATAAGCTTTGATGCTCTCTGCCTATTCGGTGAGTGATATAGCGTGATATATGTATATACATATATGTATATGTTGAACTAGGTAAGTCTATTTTTATGACTTGACGTTGCGCCTAATAACATATTTTGGACTATTTATTACATATTTTAATCTGGAATGCCATGATAAATGCCACGTAAAAATAAACAAATATTATTATAAATAGTGTACCTACATATACCCAGATCCTACTTGTCTCAGCATCCGGTAAGATCGAGAATCTAGACTCACAGCTTAGCCCGGTATCTGTGACACGAAGAACATGATCAAAGTGTGACCCAGTCTCGTGACACGCTGAGGTTTTAATTATTTCAAAGAACAGTAGAAAGCCAGACGTACATCTGTGTTTATTAAGTGAAACTATGTTTATTGATTTATCCACAATCACTTATTTGCATATGATGTAGAAAAAAACTGACCATTTTATTTTAATTAGTTGTAGGTTGTAATATGTAAGGCCGTGACTAAACTCATATGGATTTTTTGAGATAAAATTTGATGGATCGTCATTCTAATGCTATGAGAATTGCAAATGAGTTTTTATTTTATCTTCCCTGCGAAGGTGATTTTTTTTGCAAGTTATGACAAATTTAGAATTTATGACAGATTTCAATAACACAATAACTCACCCAGGGTTGTTCATAGGTGAATATTTATCAAGTTACTTGAAGTAACTAACTTGTATTGAAATTTTTGTGATAAATCTTCTTAAATCTTTTTTTAAAATAGTTCTCATGCAATCCTTCATCTGTCATTTCTTCCTCATACCTCGATTTGAAGAAGGATATTTTAAGTAACGTGTATTATTCCGTAACTTTCAAGCTGTCATTTGACTTAATCGTATTAAAATGGGTTGAGCACTTTTTAGTTAAAAACGTAGATACTAGACAGACATTTATAGTTACTTTCATATTAATGGCCGCTGAAGCAATCCTCATTTCAAATAGAAAATTTTAACATTTTTAAAGTAAGGTGTGTCTCTAAAATATCTTTAAATAATATTTGAAATTAAAATATATAACACAACTTCTCTTTGAATTTCTACCGAATGAACATATTCAAAATAACTGAATTATTGACTGAATTCTTTATTCAAAATGAAACTGAAATAGCATGCTAATAAGTACTTAATTCCATCGTTCGACTAAAAGATCAATACATTCCCACAAAGGACTCGTTACATGTATTACATCTGCTAAGTATTGTAACACTAATATCTACAGAATACTCGTCGTGTAGAAATGGCCTCGCATTTCACATAACGGTAAGTTCGTTTATTTAAATATTTTTTTTATACCATTAAGAATAATATACTCACCACGTATTTCATGGTGGGACATATAACATAAGCGTGGAATGTGCTGCACCCCTTTGTGTAATCGTGTGGAACTACATGCGTGAAGTTATGTAAGATAAATATACATAAAAATTTGTCTATGCTTGTCGCTAAGAAAATGATATCTTCAGAGCTTGAATACAAGAAATGTAATGTAGAAGTAGGGTAGGGGTGTATCACATGTAAATGGAACAGTAACTAAGTAATGGAACTGTAATCCCCGAAGGGGTAGGCGGAGGAGTGTTGTACACACATGTTTCACCAGTTACGTTGAACAATATGTGCCGTGGAAATAGGTTGTGAGCCTATTGCCATACACCGGGCACAATTAAAGACTCCGAGTCACTACTGGAAATTCCAAAATTAGAAAAATCTAATGGTAAACGGAACAGTAACCAATAAATATTTACTATGATAGCTTATAACTATTAGGTATACCTAACATTAGGACCAGAACTATCGCATTGTAGTTAGACTTAGATTGTATGAAAGTATTATTTGCGATAGTTAACAAAATACGTGTTTAAACAGGTACTCAAATAAACTGCTGTTAGGCTGGATTTTTCTTAGAAACTGAACACCTGTGGCATATCCCATTGTTTCAATACTTCAATTATTGGAATTGGTGTGCAAGATTTACTGTGTTGTACTCATTTACGTTCGTAAACAGTGGTTATATGATATCATTCAAACGTGATTATGCAGTTTCTAAAACAGACTGTCGACCAATTTTATTTTTGCACTGTGATGACTGTTTTGTGGTCGGACGATGATATTGACGGAAAATATTGTAATGACTAATTAATTATATGCGTGCATTTTTACACGTTCATTACGGGCTCAAAACTTTGATTATTAATAATAGTAATTGCTAATAACTGATTTTAAGGCTCTGAACATTTTCTAAATGAAAGAGACCTTGATGTCTCTGCACATAAGAACCGAATATCAATATTAAAAAATTTGGTTGCAAGATTTTTATTCGGGCAGAATAGGAGCTGTGCTGGCCTCATTATTCCCTAACAAATGTAATCAAACTTCAACGCAATGTAGGTATACTTTTTCTAAGCACATGTAAGCCACCATACATGAATCTACGTTATTTATCCGATGGGAACGCAGTGAGACTCTATTCTATCCAATCATATTTTTAAAAACGTGGTTGATAAATTTCGTATCATAAAATTATGAATGTCTTTATCAGATAATATCAGATTTGAATTAACCTTTAATTTTCATTAGTAAATTACAAAATAAAGAGTAAAGAAAGGTGACGTAAACGAGTTCGTATAAAATTAAATAAACGATAACAAAAATTTTCATAAACGTGTCCGTACTCTCGAAAGCACAAACGATTGTTACTCCCTGTTATCGATAGATATATAACAGGAACAGTCCCATGTTCAGTAGAGGATATCAACTATTATGAAATTTCCAAAGAATGAGAATAATTCTACGCAATCATACCCAAATACACGGAGTCCAGAGATTTGTCCAAGCTTTACATACCACATGCCATTTCTATATAACATCTATTCTATGGTAATAATACCTATTTTGTTGGTGTTGAGTCACAGAAGTTATTCAGATAACTGTATGTAATGATGCCTCATTCGATGTTTTAGTCACGTGTATCCCATTTTGGTGGTACCACTTAGTTGATGACTATCTTTTTTTTTTCACAGTTTCAAACGGTCTCGCTGTTATAGTCGCCGTTTTTTTTATATCTATAAGGATATAAGACTAGAGGAATCTACAAGGTACGTTCGAGAAGCAGTGATGCATAAAGCTTTAAATCACGTCTGTGATCGCCGAAGAGGTAGAGAGACGAGTTTAGTACACTTCCATGTTTCATCAGTTACGTTTATATCCTAATATGGAATAAGTGGTGGCCAGAAGCAGTAATGCATTTAATATTTAAAAGGTGTAATAACAGATGGCATCGGTTGTTTAAATTAAACTATGATCGGGGACACTCGACACTAGGAAACACAACTATTAGTGCCTACCTCTTATTCGTTTCGTTACTTCGGCGTGAATGGTAAAAAATCTGTTCCGTTAGGTGCTCTGTACGTTGATCGAATTTAATTTCGTTTCAGCACGTCCTATTGATAATTCATTCATGTATTTCTCTAACGCTTCCTAATGGAGAAATGCAAAATAAACTAAACTAAGCTTCAGCTAAAGAACCCTGCAGCTCTTTAGTTACAGGCGTAAACGTAAGCGAATTGAATGGATTATATCGGTCTCTTTCTCCTTTTGCATTTCACTCGTAATAATAATAGAAGTGATTTTTGTGGCGGTTTCAGATTTAAGGTTATATCCAAAACGATATCTCAGATCATAACAGTTTCAGATACATAAAGCCTTATAATTACAGAAGCTATTCACTTGCTTCGACGGGCTTAAATGAAAAACTATAAGACATTGATTTATTTTTAATAAAAAAATGCCCAACAAATCAATGTTATGTGTGTACCTAATGAATATGAAATTTAGAGTTAGCTCTGATTGTGACTTGTGAGTAATAAAAAAACTCACACAAAAGGAAAATGTTGCCTCCATTTTTCTTTAGGTTTTCAATTAGTTATGTCCTCAATTAATTTCGATAGAATTAGTCCATACGTAAAACTGTATTAGGCAGACATTCATACTTTTATTTTTTTTAAGATAAGTATGTTGGTCGAACATATGAATGTACATATAAGTATGACGGATATAATAATATAATATACATATATAACTTCTCATGCACTTCGGCTAATGCGCGCAACACGTGCTAGCAACAAAAAAACTATTGTAATAACTGTTACACCGATGACGGATCCGGTGTGCCGATACAGATAACTGTAACGGGATGCGGTGCCTACATTCGATATTTGAAATTTGTTTAAGCGCTAACACAGTACACGTCATCCTACTTTTTACTGTTCAGTGCTGTTATGTTTTTTTGGAACTGTCCTGATAAATACTGCCAGTATTGGTGAACGAATTTTTTTTTTTTATAGGTCCTAATTTTGGTGTTACGGTGTATTAAAAACGGTGTATTTACATAATATTATGTAACAAATGCGCTGAAAATTGTTCAGAAATTAGAATTAATTTGCATTATTGAATTATGTACCGGCTTCAGCTATAATTGTTTCTTAAGTATAATCTATCTAGTTTCGGACTTATCCAAAGTCCTGCTCATGCCAATTTTGAATAGTATTATATGGTAAATAGTATATTATATAGATTTGACCTGATTGTGACTCTAACTAGACTTTATTTTCGGTTGGCCTTGAAGGTATGAGCGATGTTTCAAACTCGTATTAGTTTTAGTATTCCAAAACATGCATTTCTTCTTCATTCATTTAGGTTGCAAATAACTATAGAACCGTTGTAAAATAAAACTATCTGTCCTGGCTGAGATTCAGAAAGGTCTAAATACGGTAAGGTAACCCTTGCCACTCTCACTTATAACTAACTAGCAATCTTATTAACAACAAATATAATGGGACTGGGGAATAAAAGCTGCCTAACGACAAAACAGTATAGTCACTGCTAATATGTTCATGCAGAGTTGGATTGTTGAAGCATTTTATGCATGGCGACGATTCCGTGGTAGATACAGAGTTAGGTATTGTAAGTAGAGCAAGTTTCTAGGTCGAGTGCCACTTTGGGCAAAGAAAGTTTGTGTTTTGATACAGTTCGCGCGAGTCGCCGTGACCTTTCGCCGGCAGCTGGCACGCGCGGGTTACGAATATTTACTGTCAAACGTATTTTCCTTGCGAGAATCTAAGGCAATTGCTTGCATTGTTGTAATTTTTTTTTTAATACAAAATAACTTCAAATGACAATATTTAAATTTCGAATGTAATTAGTACCAGTGAAAGTATATGATATCATGACAAGATGCAATGGCGCTCATTGGGAGAGGGCGGGGGGAAGGGCTGGCTATGTCCAGTAGTGCACTGAAATAGGCTGATGATCATTGTGATGATGATTCATTTAATAATAACATAACATAATACCTATATTTTACCGAAAGGATATACTAGAGAGTATAGTTCTCCCACTTTTCATCAGTTACGTTGTACCTTCTGTATCACAATGTAATACTTTAGTAACATGATACTTATTAGTCATTGCATTTTATTGCTATTATTATTATTATGTCATCAGGTCGAATTCCTTACTGGGTAGGCGGAGAGCACCGAATATCAAATATTTCTATTTTTAAAGAACTGACGTGCTTCTTTTTTCATCACTCTTTTAATATGTTAAAAAAAATCTTTGCACAAATTTAACGCCATTTGAAGTACATTCTCGAGGTTGTCATTGGGATTTGGTTAAACTCCCAGAGGAAATGACTTTTAGAAAAAAACAATTTCAAAATTCTTCAGAAAGTGACCACAAGTAAAATCACCTGTTATTTGTTTGTAAAAAGAAAAGAGATTCTCAATGAACTTTCATAGGCCTCATGAATTAAACATTAATACAAACAATCATACAACTCAAAACATTATTACATATAATGAATATTATTCTATTCTATTCTATTCTATTAAATATTATTACAATATTTTCAACAAAAGATGATTTCTATTGTATAGAGTAGTTATAAAACAATAAATCCATATATACCGAAATAAATATACATATTATCGTTGCCAATACAAAAGTCAATGCATCAGAGTCGATACCTATAGGTACTAGTGTCATACCTGTTTTTAAATGCAAATTATAGTTAATTTCTTTCCATTCTTCTCGTTAACTACTTACGTAATAGCAATTAAGTTATTGCGACATTTTCTAATACTGCTAATTAAAGCGCTGTTCTAATTAGTGATAAAAATTGTATTGTCGTCAAGTGAATGCCGGGGAAATGCATTTTTCTTATGCAACGAGCACTAATGCGATGCAACTGATGTATAAAATCAACGTTTCTAATATTACATACTCGCATTTTAGCTTTCTTCGACATACTCTCCAGTAAAATGGTGGCGGTAAAAAACTAGTGCTTTCTTTTTCAATGTCGGCTACTGAGCGAAATAGCGATACAAGCTACGTATATAAGAAAGAGATGGCTCTATATTATGTTATTGCGTACGTTGCCGCAACTGACGTTTGCGGTTCGGGGCGCGCATACGTCAAATTTTCCGCCAAACGAATTTGACAGTTGCGCGCTTGAACTAAGATTGTTTATTTTTTAAATGTTTCAGCGTAGTGATGTGCCGCTTTGGAGTCGCGCTGCTATTCGCGTGTGGTGAAAAGTAGGACAATCGAAAGCCTTTCTCCGTTCGGCTGTTAGGTATTTTATTCCGTTAGTTTTTTTGCGGCCGCCATTACACCGATATGGCGGGCTGGTGGCATCATTTTTTCGCTTTGTCACGTTAGATCATTCTTGTTAGACGCTGTTGGAAAGCTGCGTTCTGCTTCTAAGAATCTGAGTCGCATAACTGTACTTAGCGGAGAGAAATGATGTAATTGTATTAACTATTAGGCGATGAATCCGTTTAATGTTAATGTATTTTCTACCTTTATATTACTTATTTTTTTAATTGTGTTTGAAATTAAAATGTTAAAGCATGTTTTATTATATTAAAAAATATTATTCTCCGATATACGTCATCATGGTAATCATAGTAATGCTTGGTACGATTATACATATGAATATAGAAAACTTACATAATACAAGGGATAGCAGGTAATATTATAAAAATAAAGATAGCTTTCCTTTTTTCTAAGTAAAGTATGCGTTTTACTCGAAAACTTGGGGATTTGATTATTAATGCCCTTAATGTTACTTATTAATAAATATAAATCTCAATTGCTCCCTGCTTACTTTAATTTATAAAGATACATTTAAAAAGCAAATTTAAATTATCTTTGTCTATGTGTTTTCGTTGTCTATTTTCGTACGTGACTCAAATAACTATTGCAATTAATAACTGTCAGTTTTTACAACAATATGTTTTCGTTTCATCTACATAAATTCTTAATATTATTGTTATTATCTTCTCCTTTTATTTACGATAGTTTTTAGCAGGTGTTTAAAAGTGTCTCGCAAAAAAATATTCTATAGCATTAAAATATATCCAATTCATTAACATAAAAGTACTAAAAAACTTAATATTACACTCTCAAATATAAGGAGCAACTACTACATGAATTTAATAATTTAAATCATCTTAATCTATTCTTTAATTAAGAAATCAAATAAGGCAGCAGCAACATATTTGAATAAAAACTGTCAAACAAAACCCATATCTAAACTGCGAATATCGATTTTACTTGACAGATGTCATTGAGGCAGCGATGGCGGGTAATTGCATAATTTGCATAGACAGTGCACTTTCTCCAGCTAACGGGACACTGGAACTAGGCCAGCCGGCCGGCATCTCTCGTTACGATTTCGAGAAACATACAAAGATATCTTGTAGCTAAATAAAATTTATCGTATAGTAATAATCACTTTGTACATTCAACGTTTTGTAACATAACGAGTATTAAGTATTTTGTATTCCTAATTCAAAGAATTAAAAATGGTACTTATATCACAAACTTACTGTACCGTACGTGTTGTTTTATTAAATTACGAGTTTTTATGAAGATAAAGTGATTGAATATTTCAAAGTTTATGTAGATATATCGATTTATATTTATGTAACTTTTTAATACCTACACATCTTAAACAAATTAACGACGTAGATTAAACAGATCAGCAACTAATTTTTTATACATATACTTTCGGTCTTACACAGTGCCTTTTATAAAACGAATATTATTGAAAGATTATATTCATAAATACAGTTGTTTTTACATAAAATGTTAGTCATCGCCTTTTATGCTGGACGTAACAATGACTGTTACGACTAGACGTTTTGTGAACGAAATATAGGTCAAAAACTGTAACAATAGTGAGGTTTGTTAATACATATTTGTACGTTACAGCATGCAATAAAAATGTTCTTTTTACTCTGCCTATCAGTAAAATCGCAGATAGGATAACGGCTAATGTGTGACTATTTTGCTTATACTATAAAATTAAAATATATACATAGCTACATTTATTCATAACATTTAGTTGTCGTAATATCAAGACAATCACGAAGACCTGCCACTAGTCTCACATTCGATGACATGTATGGACCTTGGAGGGATGGCACATAAAAAGTATACAATATATTATGTATGTACATTATAAAAATCTGTAGCAACGTTTCTCGCGGGAATGACTTAATGTATTAGGAATACATATCCTTCAAATACAGGATTTTTCCGGCTAATAAAGAAAAAAATAAATATTAATATGAGATACAGACTCACAAATATAAGAAAGTGAACATAATAAATAAACAATTTTGATGAAACTGTATGTAAAAGAATAACATTTTAAATATGTGCACCTCTTCTGATTCTGTCTGTTAAAAATGACATCGCGCTAACTGTCAAATAATTAACAATCTGATAATTGTAACACTAAGTGAAGGCTGTATGCTATTAAGAAATAATTTGTACGTTATTGTACAGTGAGAACTTTTATGATATCGTATTGCAAAAAGTGAACGAAGAAAGTGCAAACTAGAGGAAAAGTGGTGAAAATTACAGATCTTTGCCGCCTTCTCACGATTCGTTCGCTCCTGGTGTTGCTAGTAGCAGTAGAGTTTGCTTAATATGTAAATCGATTATCGAATGGAATTTATTTTTGCATTTCTGAAAAAGTCAATTTAAATGTACACAAATAATATAATCATAAAATAAGTAATAGTAAATATTATCTATTAGATTAATTCTAGATAATAAATTTAATAATGAAAACATACTTTAAAAATTGCCAAATGTTAAATATCATTTTGAAATTTGTATACCTACTATTCGTAACACGGTAAAATAACTTTTATTACAGGGAATGAATACAAGAAAATATGGCTATGAATAGTAAAATTGACAAATACATAATGCTAACTTTGTGAATTCGGTACAGTATAGCTAAAACTTTTTATATTCCACTGGAAGTATTCTCTTCACGCCGATTAGGAGTCAGTAGACAATCTGTCTGTTGGGTGTTTTTAAATCGCCTTTAGAAATGCAGAAGAGGTTTAACGATTGTTGCATAGACACGGTATAGCAATTAGCCACTCCTGGTCATCGATACAAACACCGACTGTTCTTACCTTTACATATTGCTTACAATCTTCAGCAGGTTGAAGATTGCCAGCATTTTTAATAAGCATATTGACTTTTATTTCTTCGGCAGGAAATGCCGGGATTGTGGAGACTTTTATATTAATAAATTTATTGCGTTATCTGTATTGAAACGGCTGCGGAAGTGTCATTGTCAAGTTTGAAGTAAGGTAGAAACGATAACTTTAACCTTTGAAACATATTTATGGTCAGAAAATTTATACATAATATGATGGTATAC
>DWME01003061.1:0-19214 GCA_018244795.1 Parelbella ahira ahira | reverse complement strand
ATAATATAACTTTGTGCTCTTTGTATATTGTGTGAAATAAACTTCGTTTATCTAACAACTTAATGGTTGAATATTTTATGGTCTTTGAACTTTGGTACTATGACGAATTGCCTTTGTGACGAAAAATATAAATATGAGAAAATTGTTGTTCTTTTATGCCTCATATCACTAAAGCGAAGAGTATTTTAAAAATGGAACAAAGGGTTATTTTTAATTATTTTTTAACTATTCACTTACGCCCTTTTGTATTTAAGGACCCTTTTTTAAACAATTAGTTGAATAACATTATAGTGACATACAAAGTCAATTGTAGTTATATATTCAAAGTTATATTCAACAATAAATGCACAGCAACACTTCGTTATGAAGATGACGCAAATCGATAGTCAACGAACCTAGCCATCGCGTGAGACTAACCGTGTAGTATTCCATCCGTAATATTGCGTTGAAAGTATAAGTAAACTTAAAAAACGAACATCACGCACATAACCCCTGAAGAGGTAGACAGAGGAGTGTAGTACACTCCCACGTTTCACCAGTTACGTTCACGTCCCGTGGAATAGGTGGTGAGCCTATTGAAAAACCGTCCTGAAAGACGAAACATGTCGCATGAAAATGTCTATGGGCGGCAGTGACCACTTCTAACTACTGCTATCTGTTTTTTCTCTACCCTTAAAATGTCTAAATCTAATAACGTTATGTACTCGCTATGATGGTGAAGAAAAATATCAAGAGACAACCTGTGCGTCTTTAAATGGTTTCAGATAGTTATTGAAGGATGTAGTATTTTATTATATTATATAAACCAATAGTTACTCAAGCTGTTTCATTGCAGCGGAAGCTTCCTCTGTTAACTTGTCCGGAGGTCTTAAAGAGCCTCCAAATGTGCAAAATTCTTATTCAATTAAATATTCAACGATGCTGTAACATTTTCCATTACAAAATGCAATTTAGAGTTAGAGACCTTTGTATTGTATGCAAAATACAACCCAATTACCTACTATCAGACCTGTTATCATTGTCAAGTACTGCGATGATATTAGTAATGACTGTGTCGAACTTCGGGCACGAAACAAACTAATATTCGTAAGAGCTTTGTATGTAAATTTTTATTAATAAAGAATTTCATGGTTAATAATAATATTATGAATGGCTCCCGTTGGAAGAGGCCTATGTCCAGCCGTGGGCTGAAACGGACTGATGATGATGACAATTTTTTTTTTTTATGGCTGCAACGGTTTTTACTTTACTTACACTAGCTCAACCAATTAACTCTCTTTAGGAGGCTAATTTATACCATATTCCTCTGCACCACATGCTTTATAATAACAAATATCTAAGCAAGGCATAGCTACCCTTGCGAAATCTCACATCATCCTTATTACAAGTCATGAAATACTAATTACTTGAATAAGCTAAGTGACGAAAACTAGCGTTGGGAATTCTAGAACATGTTCAAGATATGAAGCCGGTAAGCGGTCATCAAACGGCGGGCGGTCAGCCGCTGGCACGCGGACGGTCAGTCAATTAAATCATCGCGTCAGGCGTGCAGTTGCGAAACAAATGCGTGCGTGTTCGTTGGATAACACGAGAAACGTAAAAAATCAACAAATACCAGGCAGTTATTTATTTTCCTTTTTATTTGTGAAACTTTTTCTTATATGTACATATACATATAATAAAAATATATATATTGTCGGGTAATGGACATCTTTATGCTAACTGATATGAACAAAACTTGCATGATTTCTCCAATGTAATAAGCATCTGAGATATGAATTTTGCTTTTGATATTGGTTGTTGTCTAGTGTTCCGTGGAACTGAAAGCATCTTAAGTGATTCACGGAACTATCATACGATTACTGAAATTACTTAATAATGAGAAAATGTTCATCTTTTACTATATAATCTTGTTTTCAAACAAGTGCGTAAGTATTTTATTTAGATCGAAATTCCATTACAACAGTTTTTTTTTGGTAGAAATAGTCTCGCGTTTCGCTGCAATCCCACAAAAGATTTATTTAATTTGATTACAATTATTGTTGTTATCGTCATCATCAGCCTGCTCCCGTACCCTGCTGGACTTACGTCTCCCCAATAACACGCCACTGAGCTCGACCTTCAGCTCTTCGCATCCCACAGCCACATTGCGTATATAGTCACTCCACCTAGCTAGAGAGCGTCTTACCTTGTTGTGTAGAGTAATATTGACGACTATAAGCTGATGTAAGGTAGCGTAGAATGATGTGGACACTCGCGAATAAAATTCTACCATTGGATTGCACAATTTGTGGTCACATAGACGCTTGAATATAGTGTCGAAATCTAAGCCTCTAAGCGTTTGAGACTAGATTTTATCTATTGAATAACATTTTAATTATGTTTTTATACACAAATTTTAATTAATTAATAACTCATGTATATATTTAAATTTAAATTGGATAACTTATAAAAACGCAGATTTGTTTCAGTTGCATTAAATTTATATTTATTCGTGTTGATCTAATGGATATTTACCGTGTTTAATTGCAATATTTTTGACCTTTCCGAATGACAACTTAATTTCAACGAAATTCAATAACTAATCAGAACGAAAATATATTTGATGTAGACAACGGACAAGTATGTAATAGTAAACAACAACATGTAACTACATAACATCACGGTTATATTTCGCTGAAGAGGTACGCAGTGTATAGTACTGCCACATTTTACCAGTCATGTCATTTGGCCCATGTAATATGGAGTAAGCTTTTGCCAAACACTAAGCGTAGATCCAGACTCCATATTACTACATTGACATGTTAGTGAAAGAACAATAGAAACGGTTTCATAACCGTGAGTTTGATAAAGTCCAATATTCGTGAGAAATAGTATGAATTTATTATTTGAAAATGCTTTTTATTTCTTATATTGGAGTTTAATATTAAATTTATTGCGAAACTGACTGTTAATTTAGCAACATTCAAGCCCCGAATAAAATTTACATAAAAAAATATTTAAATCTACATTTTTCGTACAATATTTGATATATCTATTCAGTTAAATAGTCTAGGTACACTGTAATCGGAATCTTGTTGGTGTAGTTCTAATGATTATATGGTTTAGTAGTAGACTAAACTAAAAATCTCGGACCTCAGGCATCACGCAAATGCATAAAGAGGACTAAGGACGGGAAGCAGGACTACGATTACCGAATCTTCAGATCCTATGGTAGATTAGTGAGAGCATCATGGCTACCAATTCTATCCCATATGGTTGGATTGTTCAAAAATCCTTAACCGACAAAAATAAACACCAAATTGAAATTGAATTTAATTTTTGTTTGTTCCATATTCGCATGTTTATAAATAAATACCTAGAGGTAGATTAATTTTTTAGAATAAGGTTTTAAAAACTGAATTTTCCATTAACTAAATATTTATTAGGTATTACTCGAAATAATTATATTTGCAGAAGTGACATCACAAAAATGTTTTTGGTACTAATTTGTCCAACTCTATAATTTTTATTTATCAACTAGGTATGTCTAAAAAGTATAAATTTGTTACGAGATTAAATAGGCCATTTTATTTGTTTATGGATTATAACAACTTACTTAGCCGTCTTTAATAATGGATGATTACTGCCAACAAGTTTCCGTAAATGCAGTGCGACGTTGGCGATTTCATCGCTGAGAACCCATCGCAGGCTCAAGAACGAAGTAGGATAGCCCACGATCTTCTCCGCCTCGCTGACGGCGCGATTCCAATCCGGCTTGCTGTTCTGTTGGGCAACCGCCCGCTGCGTGCCACTCGTGCTCAGCTCCCGACAAGGTCCCGAAACTTTTGCAACACTCACCGAACTCACTTTCACCAAATCCAACTGAACAACACTCCTCAGCTTACTCAGACTCATATTGCTTACTTAATAATTCAAAAAGTTAACGCGCGAAAGTAGAATTCGAAATATGTATTTTCCCTTTTTAAATCACAACACACATAACTAAACTGAAATTTATAATTATTTAACACTTTTGTGCAATTGAGCAGTTGGAACTATTCTCTAAACGCAAAAAATGTAGCAATATTTACATAAATCGTATGAAGTTTCGTAATAATATAACACAATAAAATTTAGTGGTCCACAATACACACGCTAAAGTTTTTGACTGACTGGCGCGAACGAAGTTAATAAAAGTAATATGAATTAAACTAACCATTCACGAACGAATCCGTGTGAATGACTGAAACTCTCAAAGGTGTAGTTCACACCGGTGAGTAACTATTATATCTGAACTGTGACTAACAGTGTATATTTTTCATTATAGTATGTATGAAATTATACAGAAATGAAATTTAACCAAAGCGCCCGTCAATTACGGTTGTTTTAATGATGTGCAATATTTTAATATGAAATTTTTACATTTTATAAATTGCTAGTAAAATATCGATTTGTTAAATATATTACTAAAATACTAAAGTCATCTTCATCACATTAACCTTTACTGTTTCACGGCTGGATATAGGACTTTTAATTGGACTAATATAATTTTAGATATTTAAAATTAGTACTTCATTGACGATAATACTAAAAATATAACGAAAACAATAATAAAATGTCTCTATTAAAACAAAAATAATACATGAATTGTGTAGTCCATACCTTATATTTCTTCGAGAACGAATGATTTGCAGAATGCTAAATGTTGCCAACATTTTTCTTCTCCCCGTATATGTGCAAGTTAAAGAACAGAGTATTGATAATTGCAGACATTTTTTTACATTTAAAAGATTTATTAATTGTATATTCGTGTCCATAGCAAAATTGATTGCAACTTTTTTAAAAATATGATTAAGTAAATTAGTACATTGCCCAAAACAATTTTTTAATTTATTAACAACTAAATTTGTTCTCAAGAATCCCAAAAGTTTAGTGTTTCTAATTGTTAATATTAATGAGGTCTAGGTTCAACAGTGGACGGGAGTAGGCTGATAATGATGAATGGTGATGATTGTTAATATCACAAATTAATTGGGAAATTCGAAACGAAAGTGGAAAATTTAGAAACTACAATATGACAACATACTCTGTACCGTTCCACCAATCAGCTAAAATCTACGTCATTCCGGAAGACGTAGTTCATTCTTTTTATTTCATATTTAATTCCTCTCTCTTTCTATCTTGCCCTACCGCTCCTACTTCAGTCATTCGTGTTTCACCGGCTAGAGTAGTCGACTGCTAGGGGTCACTACGATTCGCCGGCTTTTTCAGTGTTCTAACAGACAATTTACTGTAATACAAAACTGTTATTTTTTGATCATACACCCTCTCGAACTGTGAAAGTGCGTACATACGTAGTGCATAATCAACGGACACTTTCTTAAATTTACCGATTCTAATTTGAGGTAAAGTATTGAATGCATTTAAAAATTATTTTTACTGCTTGATCAGACATTGCGCCGTCCACGTGTAGTCTGCATACGTGGTGTAGAAAGTAAACTGGGGTTAGCGACATAAATAACTCTTAACATATTAATTTAATATAATTAATTCTTTTTAATTTATATCTTGTATGTGGGTACCTGGTCTTAAAACGGTTGAATATCTCATTCCCAATATTCCTATTAACGTGTTGACAATATTATAACGACATACTTCTAGTTAAATCTGTTCACGTAAATATTCTGATTATATTAGTTTATACTATAAGTTCAATCATATTCGTCTCATAAACAACTTATCAAGCTTTGTTTTGTCTATATGACGTGGGAATGAGACCGCCATAATTACGTATTTAATTAGGGCAACCCCGGATTTTCTTCTAATGTTTTTGTTTATTGCATTTTTATGTGAATGTCTTAATTTAAAGGTAATAACCCAGTGTAACGGTAACAACCCCAATTATTTTCAGTTATCAAATATTTTAATTTGAGATGAAATGTGATTTCTTTTGACTCCTCCAAAGGCAGTGTTAGATCGGTTCATGTCTATGGGTCATCATATTCAAAATAAAAGCTTGCTACTATATATTATGTAAATTCCTTATATACAACCACCTGGAATACCTATGAAATTGATAAAGCAAAAGTTTATTATAATTTAGCATAATATAAGGTTGAATTGAAAAAATATACATTCTTAATTTTTTAATATTACATTAACATAGCATATGTTTAGAAAAAATGAAGCAACATGTCTTTCTTATAGAAAACAAGACTGCAGTTCTTTACTGAAAATATGAATCCAAATCTTCTCACAAGAATATTTATAATAATAAGACTGCTTGCATGCCAAGCGGGAGCAATGACTCTCAAATTAGTAAAGTCATATCAGAAAAAATTGTTTATATCAACTACGCTAAACAGGTTGGTTCATTTGTATAATGCTGCCGGCTATGTAGTATACTTTTTTATTTTAAATATAACAAATACTTTTAGCGCCAAAAATAACAGTGCAGCAGTTAGATCTAATATATGATAATCTATTTCATTTATTTGACAATATAATATTTTTCTATCATTATAATATACATTCAACTTCTTACTCTCTATGCCAGTTTGCTGTTCAGTGTTTCAGATACTAAATTTGAACAGGTAAATAGCCAACTAATTTAAAAAATATTATGTTTAAACCCATGTATGCCCAGTGTGGCCGACTAATATCCTTCTTGTAAGAATCGACCCATATCTGATAGTAGATCATACTAGATAATAAAAGGGTTGATGAAAATAAAATAACTGAAATAATAAATTGCCCCTAGTCTAATCAAGTCAATGAAACCATGTTTTATTTTATTCTTTTTCAATTTTATTTCCTCTCTATCTGGAGTAGGTCTCATCATAGAAGACCTTGATTTTACAAAACGGGAAAATGTCATTATAACTCTAAAGATACAGTAGGCAGATTAGATTAATTTATGATAGAGAAAGAACTAACATAACATTTTATTTGTTAAATGTATTATAGTGGTAAAGGAAAACATATCATGGTAAAATCTGCATTCTTTAGAGTCATATTTAAGTAAAGTAAGTTTTTCAGACTCACAGTAGGCTATTATTATATACTAACCTGTAACTCCTTTCATTCTTAGAGTTTGTCCAATATTGAAATAGTTACAAGATTGATAATAATTTTGATTGTATTTAAACAAAATAAACATTATTAGTAATGACACATTCACAGTAATTAAATTTTTTTAAAAGAATATTACAAACAAACTACACTATCTTGTGCTTCTTTATATAAGTACTAACTCTTTTATTTTTAATGTAATAAGATGTCCTCTGGTGAATAGAAAATTATGTGACAATGACCTCTAGTCACTATCAAGTGATGTTTTTAAAATTAAATACATATATGACAGTATTAAATTGCGCTTACGCAATACAGATTGCAATGAAAAAAAATATGTATATATTTTTTGTAGGTATAATTCCAAGAACTTACAATCTGATAAAAAACTTTTCTTTGAAATCTGTGGTAGTGGACATTATGCATGAATAGTTTTGAGTTTATAACTTGGAGCATTAAAGCACTCCATCCTTGGTCTTCTCTATTGATGTGAAATTATTCTTGGTCTAAAAATTACTTTTTGACACACTCCTGTGAATGATATCTCTAAAAACGATTTTATTGGTGTAAAGAATACTAGAAACCAGTGAACCAGCTGTTTATAATTGAAAATAAATATGAATTATGTATAGTAATTATCGCCTGTTTATAACCGCACAGGGCTGATTGCGTAACTCGGTATTATTGAACAGCGATAACCGATATTGTAGGGCAAGGCGAACTTTTCGATACGATACGAACGTTTATGAACCTAAAGTCGCTCAACTGATTGATCTTTTAATAGCAATATTTGTGTGAGTAACAGTAATCAGTTAGACTCCGAAGGTCGAAGACCGGAAGGGGTGGCGCCGATTAGGGGAGACCTGAGTGCAGCTGCGGTCATCCAAAGGCTGATGATTAGAATAGCTTGTATAAGGGGCTAATTCTCGAGTCGTCTAAATTTTCTATATTGCTGCCTAAGTTTTAGCTAGGTTTTTATCAACCCAAGTATGTGTAACAAATTGCCTACAATATTATCGCTTAAATTAAATCGTGTAAACAAGGTTTACCGTAAAGGCCAAGGCTACTGACAGAAATATCCAAACGTTTCCCCGCCAATAGTTTGACTTTAGATTTATGCACGTGCATAGGATTTACGCAAGCACTGTCTTTTAGATCGACGTGTCCGGTATTTGAGGACTGAAGCCGTAAATAATACAAAATACGCAGCTACTAACTTAATCGCTTAAAAATAATTGACATACCTCAAGGTACTATTCTGGGACCATAACGTTTGCTACTACGAGTATCTATGTTACAACAGGTGGAGAATGGGATAATTTTACAATAAACGATATAAATTATAGTTATAGCATACCGATATCAATCGTACCTCGCTGTAATGTAAACATTATTGCGTAAGCAATTTTTGTTTATGTCGCGTACGTTCATTTATACAACGCACTAGATAACTTCCGTTCAGTTCCTATTCATCTTAATAAACCTTTTGTCAACGGACAATTGTACTGAATGAAGGTCATTAGTGTCGAGCGGAAAACGAACGGGAGCATCGGTTGTTTGTTTTCAATACGCTTCAATATATCATAGAGTCCACCTATGTGAAATATCGTCGCTAATTCAAAATGATTCTCTAGTCGAACATTTATTTTTAAGTCATAAATTAATTTCATGCCTATAACTTCAGATAATTTTATGCCTATACGTTACAGTCTATCTGAAATATACGTGTATTATATGCTATTTAATTTTCTCAGCATATGACGTACTGGTTTTAATAGAAAAAAACATTTGTTTGAGTTTTTTTACTTATATGTGTATTTCCAAATTTGTTTTTTTTTTATATTTGATAATTCTGTTCTGGCAGGTATGGAGTGGGAAGGGCCGCCCAAGCAAGGCTTGTACGACCCTCAGAACGAGCACGAGGCCTGCGGTGTTGGTTTTGTAGTTGCTATCGACGGAAAACGCACTCATAAAGTGAGTATCGTGTTACCTGTACCGGTTTTTTTTTTTAAGTATTTTTAATTATAAATGTAATTTTTTTAAATGAGAGGTAATTTATAGTTTTTTTTTCATTAAGTTATTAATTGATCTTCAAAAAGCTCAAAAGGGTATAATTTTTTTTTTTCTTTTTCATTTATAATTTTCTGTATCAGTTCTGGCAAATAGACATTTTTAATGTTAGTCTATACATGACTTCTATAATTCTAATTTATACATGACTTTGTTGTAACATGAAACATTTCTCACCTTAAAATATTAATTATCCCAAAACAATATACTCAATGTTTATTGCGCCATTTGTTAAGGAATATTAGTTGAATGTTAATTTTGAAGAAATGATAAATTTCTAGTCTCCAAGGATTTATTACGACTATTGCCATTGTCAACAGAAGACAAACATTCGGGATAGCATAAAAATCATACAATTTTGTATGCATAATCGAATTTAGGAAACATTTCTTTCGTCACTTTAAATACTACGTAGTCGCTACTTGTCACACCAGATCGTCCGCGATGCCGAAGTCCTCGCCAAGCGCATGGAGCACCGTGGCGCGTGCGCGTGCGACAACGACACCGGCGACGGCGCTGGTGTTCTGACCGCCATCCCGCACCAGTTCTACTGCGCGCAGCTCAGGTATGTTCCTTACACCATCCACGATCATGAGCTGTCTAAAAAGTGCACATACTAAACGCAACATGAACTGATTAATCTATCGAAACAGCTTTTGGCTCATCCCCATCGTTAATTTCCTAATCGTATTACCTCTATCCTATTTCAGGCCAATTTCCAAATAGTAATTACTACAATAGACAGTTATATTAGATGCTTATAAAGTCTACCATCTACATTACAACATTTATGTTTATCATTCGGTAATATAAAAGCGCTCGTGTTTTTAAAGCATGGTTGAAGATCACAAGTAATTTTAACCAACGTCGCATGAAGTCGGCTGTTGGATACTGGAAAATTTTTACTAACTACTTAAGTAGTCTATCGCGGTTGTTATAAGGAAACAAACATTAAACCTCGTCGGAAGCTTTAAGGGTGGTTTAACAACAGCTGGAATAAGAGTTGATCATTGCGTTCTGGAAATTTCCGCTGGAGTAGTGTGCTACAGGACAGACTTATGCAGAGCAATGGAAAGTAAAAAGAATTCCACCCAATGATAGGTCAATGCAGAAGCGTTATCGTCTTGGAATTAGTTTAAATAATTCGATCCAAGATCATGTATCAATATGGTCTGGGAGCCGAATATATACCTACTGTACACAAATTTCTCATCAGTAGCGACCCACAGACTGACATTAAACAGTGTTAAACTAAAATTGTATCGTAACAAGATTACACGAATCTCCTGTCTCCAGACGTACACTGGGAAAATTTCAATAAATCGTATCCCGCTCCAGTTTCCCCCAAATCGATTTCCTGTCGCGCGCTGGAGCGCTGCCAAATAATGTACGGGGTGCGATTGTGGTACGATTTGGCACGCCGCCAATCAGCGGGACAGTTTAGAATGTTATACTCATAATTACATAGCTACGCGGTGCCCATATCAATATCGCTCGCTTGTTTTGTAGTTTGTACCTCTCAATATTATTAGTCATTTTGTTTTTATATTGTTTACTGTTTAAATCAATCCTTGGTAGGACGAGTACGTCAATGTTTTTGCCATATAACTATAGGATATCTACAGGTTCAGATACCATATTTATTGTGAAGTATATTTTTGCGAAGTCATCATCATCAGTCTACTTTCGTCCACTGCTGTATATGTCCAGCAGTGGCCTCTCCAATGCCACGCCACTGAGCTCGATCTTCAGCTCTTCGCATCCAACCATTGCCAGCCACTTTGCATATATTGTCACTCCACCTGGCTGGAGGGCGTCTTAAACTACGTTTGCCAAATCGCGGTTTTTGCGAAGTATGATTACTCTCACTAAGTTTATCGAAAGAGCGAGTAATGATTTTATATTAATATGTCAAAAGTATTTCATCAAGATGCTTGTTTTGAAATGTTATTGCTGTCCGAATATAATTATTTTATAACAGACGTGCAAAATACGTCATTTTAATTATGGACTGCTGGTGAGGAAGTAGCGGAAAAATCGTTTATAGTACACGATAATTTCACTAACTGATTTCTTAGTGGCGTTTAATAAAACTAATTAAACAATTCCGTCTTGCGCAGTAGAAACCAAGATTAGAGTGTCGATCTAGGGCTGTGGACGGGTACTTCTACGCACTAAAGTGATTTACATAAAAGCTACAACTAAAAAGTACAATGCATGGTTAGCTTATTTATTGTATAGTAGTGCTATATCAAAATTAGTCAATTTTTTTTAAAATAGTATTTGAATTTTGGGCTGTATAGTATACCTAATTCATAACATAACATGATGTAAACCAGTTTAAATTAATATAATTTTAATAACGTTAAACAAAAAACAATAGAACAGTTATTATCAAAGTGTTATAAAATGTTAATTAAATTACGATATCGGTTACGTCAAGCACAATAAAAATTCTCCGCTAATTTAACAAGACAGTGACATGATTTTCGTACCGTACTACAATAGCAAAACCATTGTAAGTTGATATTTAAATTACCTATGTCATAGACGATCACGCGACTCGCAAGGAGCACACAAGCTGTGAGAATCGAACTCGCTCACGAGGGTCCCGCGTCCTTCGACAGCAATCAGCGCGACTCGGCCGCAATTGTGGCGTGCATTTGACCCACTCGCTCATTCCAATAGAACAGTGATTCAAAACCTTTTGTATTACACTATATCGCAATTATTAAATTACTGTTATATTATTAAATTGTTTAATAATTGCGATATAAAAGTAGGGGCACCATATAAAATGTTGTTAAATTATGTTTATTATTAAATTTTAACACGTGAAAGATCGATCCCAGTGGCGTGCTATTAGAGGCTTGTGTAGAGCAGTGGACGGAAATAGGCTGATAATGACAATGACGTTGATTTAACACGTAACTATGTATTGATATTTTTATTTAGGTTCATTATTATTAATTTCTGTTGATGATGGTTTATGATCGGCCACTTTGTACAGAAAACTAACTCTTTATAATTCGATAGAAATATAATCATACAATTATTATTATACCGTCGCACCAAGTCCCTTACGGGGTAGCTAGGATGCACCGAATGCCAAATAACTGTACACTTAGACTATGAATTTTTATTCGCCTACACCTGTTTCGGAGATTTTTGACCAGCCCATCAAAGGATATTTCCACATTTTTCTTTAAATGGACGACTCTTCGTTTCGCTCAGCGTCCTTGTCCATCACATACAAATGCGTCAAATTATATTCATCACGTATAAAAGAAAAGGAATAATTTTTAGATACAGTTTTAAAAAGTGAAAAAACGAACCTCTTCACGAAAAACGTTCTTTAAATATAGCATATACTTAATTTTATTAAGGTATTAAAACAAACTATTTTTTTGTTTTAAAAGGAAACTACAGGTTGATGACTTCTGATTCAATATTCAGAATACTGAATAGATAATCGGGCCGGCTTCTGCGTACCGCGACTGAACTACGCAGTGGATACCGACCGCAATTCTCTTTCATAACGTATTGTTACTGGATTTATATACGTATCTATTTATATCGTGTACATACATATCAATCTAGAAGAACGTCAATCAGGTCGTATGGATAGAATATTTGACGCTCGGTGCTCTCTCCATAACTCATGACCCCAGGGACTTTAGCGTGATTATATAGTACGCATATACATATCAGCCTTACAATATGTTTAAAATGTCCGCTAATGTTTCGCAGAATTATTTCAATTGAATAGTCGTAATTTTGCACTCGTTCGGAAACAGTAACATCAAAATACACATTCATAATTTTATGAGTTCCATCTCGCGTCTATATCTTACCAAATGAATGGACAGAGGAATCTAGAACTCCTACGTTTCACCTGTAACGTTATATATTCCATGGGACAGGGGATGAGGCTATTGTCACACACCGGACACAAATCCAGGCTCAGAACTATGACTAACTAGAAATTTCAGATTAGAGAAACGCAATAATACTTTAACAGAATTCGATATCGAACCTAGGACCTATCGCTCAGCAGTAACGCTTGCAACAACTAGATCACTGGCAGTCAAGGCTGTAACCCGTTTAATATAAAACTACACTACAACAATGTTACCGCAACGCAATATATTGCATCGTGAAATTGTAATTTAATGCAAAACGCCGTCTTTCAAGGTTGAACGGAGAAAACGTGGTGTTCTATTATCGTTAATTATTACCTACAGATAATGTAGTGTACACACAATTTTCCTATGTAGGTAAAGTGTTTTAAACTCAACATTATCACATTTGCGTTTGATAATTACTATGAAGAGCTATTCCTCTGAGAAGCTCTGCTATAGCAAGCGTAATAAGTAATAACAAATAATATATAAGTAATAACGTATATAAGTAATAACAAATAGCAGGCTTCGTTTATATAGACAGCTATATTAATAGCTGGTAACGTAACTGGTGAACGTGGGAGTGTATTACACTTGTCTGCATAACCCTTCGGATGATTACAGGCGTGATGTTACGCTTCATAAATGTCTATGTAAACACTGCTTAGTGAACGTAGTCAATTGTCTTTAAATAATCGATTGTATTATTATGCGATAATATATTCTAAGATAAACACATTAAAAAGACGATTTTTTTAGCAACGGGTGTATTGGGAGATATTTCAGTATGGAATAAGTAGCGCCCTTGTATAGTTGGTCATGTCTATTTTTCTGTTTTTTGTTACGTACACAGACGTAAATAAATAATGAAAAAGATTTTATAAAAGCTGACTATCATTTGGTCGGATATATTATTTGAAAACGAAGGGCATTGTAATATATTGTGTCCAGGGTTCTCTCGCACTCGTTACAGACGTCTACAGCTGAATATAACACATTTATATTCAAGGACAACGGGTCTGTCGTAGCAATTGTAGGATATACATACAGGCGGTACGACATTAAATTATCATTGCAATATTATATTAACTATATTTTGTCTTATTTCCTTACTTCTAGAAACTGACGTAATATTCCTGACTTCGTGTTTACTGGTTCAATGTTCCAATTTGACAGTGACTAACGCCTAATGATAATATGAAAGAAGAAGCGTGGTGAATTACACCCTCGCCCTTATAGAGGAACTCTTATAAGAATAATATTGTAGCCGTATTAGCCGTAGTAGCCGAGAAGTACATATATGATGATTGGTCTAATGGTTTTGAGTTCGATTCTCATATTTGACTATTTGTGCAAGCAAGAGTGCTTATTCAGCGTTTGACCCCTAAATATACTAGGTACATGTACTGAAAACATGTAAATAAATTTGGTAAACAGCCAAATTGTTTTTATGATAGATACTTCGTAAGCCACTTCGTAAATGAGGGCATTTGGCATTATATGAGTTTTCTTAAGATATTCACTATCATTTTATTTTATGCATGTCTTAATACTTAAACACACATTCATGTTTATAAAAATCCGAGTATGGTTAGATAATTCAATACTCCTGTAGATCAGACTAATTCATACCGGTTCTCGTCAGCGAAGTGTATCGCTAAATGTTACAGCAAACACAAGATAAATCTTATTAACGCCAGTCTTTGCGGCTTAACGAACACTGAAGATGTCTAGATTTGGAAACCTTAAATGTTATGTGATAATTGAGTTTATATAAGATTTTGTTAGTGTATTGATAAGGTTTTTAATTTTGTTATGCATTTTTTTTAAATATTGACAATAACTGCCTCGTTGATCAAGTAGTGAGTTGTGAGCGCGCCTGCTGATCAAAATGTCCTGGCTTCGAATCCCGGGTCAGGTACTGCTGGATTTTCTTCGATTTTCTAATGGAAATTTCTAGTAGTTAGTGATTTGGAGTCTGGATCTTTGCTCGGTGTATGGCAATAGGCTCGCCACCTATTCCATAGAGGGATATACAAATATCTGGTACAACAGTGTACTACACCTCTCCACCTACCCCTTCGGCATTACAGGCGTGATATAACGTTTACTTCTTTACTATATTGCAAAAAATTGTACTAGTAAAACTCTTATTGTATTTAATTCTAGGAAACTCAATGTTCATATAATTTATTTTATAGTACGTTAATAAACGAAAATGAACCAGACGTTTGTCAATAAAAGTAAGACAAAGATGATAAGATGCAGGCAGTTCCAACGGCATTGACAGACAAATCTCAAACAAAACATAAAGAAGTTAAATCTGGTTGGATCTTATAATTGAGGTAAACACAGAAAAGTTATTATCACTTATCACATTCGTGTTGTCGTTCGAACTGGTTACGAGGTGCCGACTGGTAGTAGTACCGGCTTAGTGTTGCTGGTGTCGCGATTAGAGCGTCTCAGGGTCGTCTGTCACGTGTTCAATACATCTTGCTATTTGCCTGTAAACGATGGTTGTTAGCGGAAAATGAGCCTATTTATCTGGCATAGAAAAATAAAACGGTAAACGGTATACTTATAGCTAGCTTAAAGATGTAACATCTACCGCTATTGAATTCTATTGATCTGTCATCATGTGATTCAGATACTAATGATAGACTATTTTCATATTGCTAGGAATTTGTTACAATAGTTAACTTTTTGTATAAATGGTGTTGTTGCAAGAACCGAATTAACTTTTGACTAGGATTATATTACTTCATATAATTTTAACAAAACAAATGGCGGCAAAAATGTCGCCACCTAAAAATTAACGCATTAACAGATTGTAGATCGCTTCAATTACAGATGTTTGTACCTATTCTAATTATTCCCAATAATATCTTTCATACTTCCTGGAAGTGGAAAAGACTAGATAGTGTCTCATATGCAAATATACAGAAATTCATATAGAGGCTTCAGTATTCACGTAAATATTTAACCATTTCAAAAAGTACATAATCAAAATATCTATGAAGCTGGTTTAGTGCAACCAAACACTTGGGTTGAAAAAAAAGTGGCCGCGACGGCTTGGCACAGAATGTAAGTAGAGTGCAAAACTGAAGCCAATTAGGTCACTTCTTTTCTCAGTTCTATTTAATTAGGAAAATACTACTGACTACATCTTTGGGAAAGAGTAGCTAACGAAGAGGCAGACGTAGCATCGGACTGTGTTAAATAATTCAATTACAGTTACGATTAATAAAACTTTTTTTCAGGCGTCATTCAACGGTTTGAAACTAACTTTCAAATATATAATAAAGCGTATAAAAATACAATCGATCCGTTTATTTAAAAGTTATGGTTATTATTAATAAATAGATACTTCAGTACATGAGACATGACAATAATTTTGAAGCCTTCATCCTTCTAGAAAATTAGTGCCGCTAGGTACTATCTGGAACTTTCCAAGGCAAATTCTAGTAGGCTCTTTCTGGGCATGGTGGTCTATCACGCGACAAACTGACGTCATATAATAAAAAGTGATATATCGTTTAACGATCAGTTAGCACGCGAATGTACAGTGACATTGTTAATAAGACCCATAATAAATATATATGTATCTTTATAACATTATAGTGTGCAATTGTATTGTAACCGTCGACAAATCTCACTGTAAGCTGTTTATGATTCCGACAATGTCATTGTGTAGAATAATCTTGTGAAGAACGCCAGAAACATGTTCACTAACAAAATATTGTTTTTAAAGTGAAACGAGTACCTACCATAAAAGTAACACGCAAGATTGAGAGAAAAACGAGTAAGGACAGCATAAGAGAGTACCTTGAAGAGGATTGTATGAATAGGACTGAGGTGTCAATTTGTCAGTTTAGTATAAGCGGTTAATAAGATTATATTAATACTAGTGTTAGATTTATTATAGCGATCTAAGAATGAGGACTGTCGGTGTCACTAATCCCGATTAGTACAAATTAGTATGAGTGCATATATACAACCTACCTAGATACAACCTACCTAGATACAATTGACATAAAGTCTTCATTAAGATGCCATCATAGCTGCAGCACGGGAACGATGAAATGATTGGTTACGCCAGATCACCTACGCCTAGACTATTGTTATCAATATCATTTAAAGGGATTTCTTCATTTGATGCGAGTCTCCTAACAAGATCCTATTATGATTCTCTTACAACAAGTTAAAAGAAAGGAATAAAATTATTCTTAAAGAGCTTTGATCTTTTCAGACGCACCACTCAAGGAATATTTCATACAAACCAGAATTAGTGATTCCCCAAACATTCACGTGTGAAGTTCATAGATTCATTGCAATAAAATCTGTTGTATTTGCCAAGGTACAAGGTACCTACATACGGAGAATGTGTAGAGTCGGCAGTACATTCAGCTTTTATCTACGCGTAAACAAGATTATATAGCGTGGGTGTTATATCAAATCTCATTATTTATTTAAGTCTATATACCTATGTCAATATCCATGACATTATGTACTAGAAGCTATGATAGAGTAAGGTATTGTATATATGTATGTATCTCTGATTGCTTCCTGTTTTGTTATCTTAAATTGTTTCATTTAATCAGACATTATTATTTATTTTTACTTGATTGCTTAATGTTTAATTAGTTTCTTAACTTCGCACTTATAAATGTGGAATTTTGTTAAGTATAATAAAACACGGAAATAGGTACAAGTACGCGCAAATGTGTATATAAAAAGATAGACATGTTTTTATTTGGTTAGGTTTTCTTAATCATTTTATAACACGCAAAAATTAACTTGATACTTGTGAGCAATACGCTTCCCTCTCGCCTGGTCTGAGTTCTCCTACTAATATATTCAGTAGAAACTGTAATCTGTAATTTAGCTATCGTTAAAGGCACGGGTCACATCTTGTCACACTAAAATGAAACAAAAACGTAACATCACGCCTAATTAAACCGAAGAGGTACGTAGAGAAGTGTAGTACCTACAATAAATCTAAAAATATGATAAAATCAACACTCTTTTTATGCGGTCAGTATCTCACTTTAACCTCATAATAGTTCGGTGCCTAGCTAATTTCTGCGAGTTAACATATGCGAGTTAAAATAAACGAAGAACATGTTAGACAACAGCCAGATCGGAATTGGATCTATGCCCATCACTACAAGTATGCTGTAACTCGCAGCCAATCAGTTAAGATTAATGTATTTATTAAAGCTATTACATCACATATTTCCAAAGATATCACCAAAGTTATTTCTAAAACACCTATGGAATTTTCCAGTTATAGTTTACGGAAGTCAAAAATTTTACAATTTAAAACCATCAAACACCAATATATCACGTTAATTCACAATCAATCAATACAATACATTGTGATACACTTGCCGATAAGTTAACATTCGAATTACTGTTCTTATCAGGCGCTAATGCCTTATCTCTGGTTGCGTACTAACAAAACATGTCTGATTTGCTGTCTGTTTCACTACTGAATAATTAAGAACTACACTGAAGTTGTATATGCACTATACATTTTACGTCATAGCTCATGTAGTGTACAAGATTCTTAATAGCGTTAGAACCTACATATTCCTTATCGCTAATTATGTATGTATTAGAATGTAGGTAAGCGACTACTAAGAGCGGATTCCTGAATAGACAGCCTTTAACTATTTACAGTTAAAACATAAAATGACAAACTGAAAATATAAGTTCTTATCGTTTTATGTAATGTATCCTACAGCTTATTTTAGCAAATCACAATATAGGTATGTATGTACCTACATAATATAGTGAAGGAGAATACACGTTGAATGTATGATTATATTAGAGTTGCAATATAATATCAATTTACATAGGACTAACATCACATGTTACGAGTTCAATGTAATAGACTATGATAATACATAACTGCTTATATTACCAGCTCTCATACGGGGTAGGCAGACATCACCACTACCAAATATCTCTATGTATGATTCTACGTTCACCACTCTCTTCATACAGGAACACTGGTTTGGGATACTAACCCCGAATCGTATTACAAAAACTAACCTACTGATTTTTCCATTATTTATAATAATGATGTTAAAGCAGAATGTAAGTTGTTAATGGCTCGTTATTTTGCTATTTCAAATGTATATTTCACGAACATAAAATGTTACAAGACTAGACTAATTAGGTGAC